>WNHE01000761.1:12708-32983 GCA_009805545.1 Oryza longistaminata
TGGAAACAGATCTGTCATAATACCTAATGCGTGTAAATGGAAAAAATATTAGAAAACCCCAAAAGTCCGCATACAATCGTCATCTCAATATGTTATAAACCCAAGCATGATATAAGTGGGCTATTTAGATTATTACCTCAACACCACCCCTCTGTGATAGTCCATGGGTTAAAGTCTCTGCTGTTTCTTTCCCCTCGTCAAACAGCTCCTAACACCTGAACAAGGGAGAGAAGTCAGGGCTTAGTTAATTGGGAGGGTCCAAATTCAAAGGACTACGGAACAAAAGATTATATAATGTGGTACCAATAGGGATTAACATGCCCCCAGTAAGTCTCCTTCTGTGGATGTTTTCAAGTGGATCTCCATAAAACTTTCACTTGTGCTAGTTAGCAAGAACCTTGCACCAATTCGCTTTGCCAGACCCAACATATTCAAGGTTTTCCCATTTGACATTGTCTTGTAATAATTGTTAAGAAACCCAGATTGATATAATATATAGATGCAACACATGATTTCTTATTTGTAAAAAGTGAAAATACATAATTAAGTTGCAAAAAAGCATAATTTGGTCAAATATCCATGTAAAAAGACATAACGATTTATATAACTATAAAACTTCAACTATATATTTGAGAGTTACGATAGAGCACATAAAAAGCCTTTTAAGAAAAAAAATAGAGTACTTAATTAAAAATTCAGGTGATCTCTTTTCCTAATTCTCGTACAACAGAAGCGTTTGTGCTATATCTATATCCATCACATAACAAACTAATTCGAATCCTGCCAAGGATTGTTCATGGAAGTATTGTTTAGAAAATGGTGTTAGAACCGGCCTTCTACATCCAAAAGTGGAATGTACACAGCCATTGTTCATGGATGGTATGGAACAAACTACTACTACTCTCTGTTAAAATCCTGTAGATTAAATGGCACTACAAGTTACGAACCGGCTACCCCACATTTACCACCTGTGCATCACAACTAACAAATCTATTCGTGTTCTTCCTTAAGATCTCAACAGAACAAACCACTTGATATTGAAAAAGGGATGGCAAATTTAGGATCCAGGTTCACTTGAATCCAAAACAACCACCAAAAGTTTCAGCATAGAGCTTTGATCTGGACCACTTATGTGCTTAGTTTGCTTCAAGCATATCTCCCACCCACCACTAAAAAAAAAATAAAGGAGAAGGATCAAATTCAAGTCGACATTGAAGTGTAAGCAAATCAAGGTATGTGCAGATCCGGCGACGAGAAGGAGATGATCGTTCTTGATGGGGGTGTACTTGTAGGCACGGGGGACGCGGGGCACGCGAAGGTGAAGATGCCGGTCCACCTCGAGCAGGATGGGCTCGACGACATCGTGTGGCGGAGCAGCTCGAAACCTGGGCGTTCCGGAGGTGAGTGCGGCGACTGTTGTCCTTCCTCCCGGTGAAGAAGTTGTCCACCACGATCACGCTGTCCCCTTGCTCCAGCAGCCTGTCGACGAGGTGGCTGCCGACAACCGGCCCCTCCGCCGGTGACGACGACGCGGCGCGGCGGCGGGCGGGAACCCGGGGGGCACGCCCGACGCCGACGAGGTGTGGGAGAGCGAAGGAGAAGAGCGGGCGGCGTCGGGGACGGAGGACGGGGAGAGGGACGAAGAGGTTGGGCGCAGGAGGAAGAAGGAGGAGGCGATCAGGGCGCCGAGGAGGACGAAGAGGAGGCGGCTGCTCGCGGAGGAGGTAGCCGACCCAGGATCGGGGGCCCGGGGCGGGACGTCTTGGGACGCCTTGGACCGCCGGGGGCGTGCGCCGCCGCCGCGGGCGCGTGGGTGGGGAAGACGTGTGGAGCTGGCTGTCATGGCGGAGAGCGGCGCGGCGGAGGAGGTTGGTGGCGGTGGTGCGTGGCGTGGGTTGGCGGGAAGCGGGTGGCGTAGAGAAGAAACAAGCGAGGTGTGCGAGGGTAATTTGGGGTTTTCGCTTTTTGCCTCCGCGATTGTTGCGGAACTCTCGCTCCCAACAGTTCGCCCTTTGTTAAAAAGCACGCATTTCATGCAGGAAGAAACCCTCTCTCTTTGTTGATGTTTTTCCTTCCCCCCTCTTTTACAATTTTGAATTGTCAAATAATTTACTCTCTTTAGTCGCTCATTCTCGATGCAATTTGGCTGCTTAACCAACCATTCCTTTGTACAATTTGTGATAAGACATCGTGTCAAAAAAAATCCAACGCAAAGCGATATAGCTTCGACAGGGTTGTGGTTGTAACAGCTTAGGTTATCTGCAAATGAGAGAAAGAACTGGATTCAACCAATACTGATGAAGCTGGATATAGCTAACAAAGATAATAGCAAAAAAGGTTACACCTTAGCGGCTTGGCTTGTCATTGTACTTTGCTAAACTTCGGATTAAAAGTAGCTCCGCAGGTTGTATTACATGTCACAAGAGATACCCGTTTTTAAAACTCCCTTTCTTTTTGTTACGTGTAAACTATCTCTTAAAAGCTCAGTGCCGATGGATATACTTTGGTTTATTTCGAAAAAGGGATTGTGATTGGGCTTGCAAATATCAACCTTGCTAATTTTTTTCGTCCAATAAACCATGTGTATTAATATTTAATTATTTATGGTCGCCTTGACTTTCAAGTGATTGCCAACATCGCTAGTGTTTTCAAGAACAAGAATTTCATATAAACCATGCTTGCACCCAATATAAACCATGTTTGACGAAATCTTCTCCAAATAACTAAGTACTTATTTTATCGTCATGTTATAATCAAAGACGGGCAATAAACCATATTCGTGCATAATGTTGCAAATTATCGTGCTTACCCAAATAACCGTGCTTCTATGAACATTGCATGACGAGTGTTACGTGCCGTTGATAATGTTTTTGCTTTTCTTTAAAAAAAAAAAGTGTACGCTGCTTTCAGTTGGTAAGCGACGACCCGTCGACCAGCGGCGCCTTGTGGTGACTCGTCAATCTCTCCAGGATTTGCCGGCCAGTCTTCGAAAGATACTCATTAGGGGTAGGGTTTTGCGTGCGTGTGGTTTCATAGAGGTTGAGTGCGGTGCGTTGTGAGTGTAATTTTTAAAAAAAATAAAAACTACATGGGAAAGATAATGTAGTACAGTACTAGTACATGAGTACAGGGTAGCTAAACGGCAAATAGACCCGCGGCAACACGAAAGGATTCGTTGGGACGCTTGACTTGGAGGGTTCAGAATCTCTCCCCATCCAGATCTGGCCCACGGACGGCCCGGGCAGTAGGTGCACTGTTAGATCGTGCTTGCCGTGCCTTGAGATTCGGGGGAAACCCCGCGGGGAGGGCCGTTAAACCGGAGGCTGTCGCGCGTCATCGAAACGACGACGATTCTGTTCTGAATTTCTGATCGGTAGACGGCGCGTCCCTCTCTCTTGGTGGCCTCCTCGTTTTTTCGTTCAAATCGAAGCAACACGCAAACTGCCGCTCCTTTTCCGTCTCCTTTTTCAAGACAACAAAAACAACTTTGGTTGAGTTAGGCGGAAGCACGTCAAACCCTCGTTATTTTAGCGACACCAACAGCAATCAACCCAAAGTTTCACCGGTTCCCAGTACAAAAAAAATCTTCCGTCGTAATGTATATTTTCCAACATCTCTGCTTCGCATGTCTGTAGTAGCCGCAATTCCTGATCGGAACAAGTTTTGTTATTCAGAACAAGTTTCAGTATCTCGTTCGGAATAGGAACCAATTTTACAGCGGACAAGCACCAGGGAAACTGCAATGGCACATGCATTGACATCTCTCCAGAAAGTTTCAGGAACACTGCCTGCACAATTCCTCGACCTTTCGTCCAGCCAGGAGATGATGTCAGAAATAGGACACGGCCTCGACATCGTCAGGAAGCTCAGCCGTCAGGAGCATTCCACATTCCCAGGGTTAAAGTGAATGTTTTGTCCCTGCTTGCATTGCTTCCTCGGAACAAAGCAGCTTGCTCACTGGAAGGATCGGTCAAGATGTCGTTCTCCCGCCGGTGTGGACAAGAACGGCAGTGTCAACCTGCCACTGAAAATGTTAAGCAGATAATAACAGTGTCCAGAGAGTTACTGCACATTTGCATGGTCGTGTCAGCTTGAACCGAGAAAATAAACATGGCATTTATTTGATATATAGCGTTCTAAATGATTAGATACATGCTTTGTTGCTTCCAATTAGGAAGAGATAGAATAAAAAACCATTTTCACCTCATGCAGGCTCTATCTCAATGTCTAGGCTGACCATCAAGGAGTTCATGACAGGTCTTCAGGGAGAGCTTTCCCCTGTTATATGTACGGATTTTGAACGAACCTAACGCATGTTACCAACAAAGACAAGTTCAAGTAAACTTCTAGCCTCTTTCTTCGGCCATCGCCAACAACACATGTTTGATCTTATACGGCTGGCGTGTTGTGCTCATCTCTGGTGGCTTCTAAACAAAACTTTGTCAATTATCGAACCATGGTGTGGGATAATGTATTCTACCAACTAGAGTAGCCTACAGTCTGCACCATTCACACTTGTTACAGAAGCGGCGTGCACCACACGAGGCGGGTGAGGGCACGGGCATGTCAATCAGAGGAATCGTGAAAATCATATATATATGTGGGCGTCAGCAAACAATCATTTTACGGAAAATCGTTAGGAAAGGAATCGTGGGAAATATTCGGAAGAATAATCATGACGCACCCCGCGTGGTATAAGTAAAAATAAAGAAGCTCTACAGGTTTCAGAGGAAAGAGAGCTCGTTGTCGAGCCCATTTCGCCATGAACTGCCGAGGACCTTGCACATTAGGAGCAAGCAAGACGGGCGCCTGGCGCCAGTTTAGGTGTGGCGGCTCTTCGCTGTGGGAAGTGAAAGAAGCCGCCCACGCCTCCACCCATGGAGATGGGCACAGATACAGGAAAACCTCTCTCTTGGCGGTCCTGTTCTCCGGGCTATTTCTCTGAACACCAGCAACCATAAATTCATAGTTTTTGCCTATCCCAAACTGCTTTTCCGATTGGGACGATATCGTTTTTGATTCATCTACCGGCAAAAATACTCAGTGAAATAGTATCGCCGCGGGAGTTCCATCGTGACAGATTGATCGCCGAAGTTATAATTCACGATATATTTAGCATCTCCGACCAGTTATAGAATTACTAACCGTGGCTCTAGGTGAATCAATTCCCGTAAACTGGCATATCCGAGATCTCAGACCACCATCCCTCGGGCGCGGTCGGTGTGCTGATACGTCTTGGTATGCATGTCCTGTCCAGCCCACTTGGTCAGTCAGGACAAGATATAAATGAAAATAATCGAACGGCGAACTGGGTGTTTGATATCCTTCTATTCGATCACCGCCTGCACTCTGCTGCGAGATTCCAACTGGAGGAAGAAATGAATATCTCAACGGTCGAAAACCCGGATCAGGTATATGCTCTAATCGCTTCTGGTCGGAACTCGAGTTAACACGACAGAAGAAATTAATGCACTGTAAATAAAATATAATATGATGACCATGATGCAAGTAAAAGATCAGAGCTTTTGATTCTTGTTACATGCGGAGTCCCATAAATTCATACTGAAAGATTCCGGGTGAACAGATCTTGATTGCCACGCGGAATAGTCACAGAAACAACTTCCTGATGAAAGCAGATGTATTAAGAACTAAAGGAAAGGCTGGCGAGGAATTGCAGAAACTAGGGTAAGGGCTTACCAGTTGTGGGATCACTATATCAGAATTAACTAAACCTTCGATCATTATACTGTTAGAGTATATTCTCACTGATACTTGATCTCTGCTCAAAGGAAAAAAGATAAAACATAGAATGGGCGACACTTTCAGCTACTGACTCATCTTTGTATCCTCTGGTAATACGCACAATTATGAATAAGAATCATTCTGAATCTGGTGTCTACCCTGTGCACTAAGAATAGTGAATTTGTGTAGGCGTATTACTCTCATGAACGTTTACCTCACACATGAGCCAAAAATGCGTCTTATCGTCTTCAGATGCTTTCGCGCAATAGCTGACGCCCAAATTATACTAAACACAGAATTTGGCCAGGCGATACAATCGCGTAACTACATGCCACTAATGATGAAATATATTACTGCTCTACCAAATTGAAAAAATAACGAGTATGCACCGCTTCCAAAAAATACGAGGACACCTGGGAAGTCTCAACACAATTGCAATCCATCGCGCAAAAATCTCTGCAATTACCTTTCACTTATCACACCTACGCCATGATGACCCACTGCACAAGCTAAGTCTTCTATCACACTCTGTGTGTAAAAGAGATGGATTCGCTTAACGGAATTAGCAGGCAGATTTTTAAAAATAGCCAAGCACTCGTTCAAAAGGTGAGGATACTACCAGATTCGAGACCAGCTAAAACAACGCGCTAGTGCAGATGAAGCATGTGCTGCGAGACGTCAGAGTCGAGACGATACAATGATGGCGTGCAATTAATCAGTCTTGATGGTCCCTGGCAGTGCTCTTATCTGCAAAGCATGCCACGATATACTACTGGTTTACAGCGGGTCATAGTTCATCTGATTGACGAGGTAGGACAGTACGGATAAAGGCATAAACGGATCCGCACGAGTCTTGGTAGATAGCAATAAAAAATCAACACAAAGGCTAGCCTTGCATCGCTACGGTAAGGCAGCTTGTCAGACCATACTGAATCTTGCCGGCAGTTTCTCTCTTGCAAACACCGAGCAGCATCCCATCGCGACGCGTACTTATCGAGACAGTAGCACTGGTACTCTCATACTGCTGCCAGTAAATAAATTAGTAGGATTGGGCCAACTGACTCGTGTGCGAGTACCGGTTACTCTTCGCACGTTTATTCCTACCTCAGAAGCTCGCGACCTGTGTGTGACATTGTCTAATGCCTACCCGGTTCTGCCTCTCTCGCAGGCGAGTCGGCTTCATGTCGTCAGAGCTCAGTAGTGTCAGCAGGAGCAGAATCAGTTTGCCGCTGTCCTTGAGGGCACGTCGTCTCTCCGGAGGTGCAGTGCCGTGGACCCTCGCCTGCGCCGCTCGCGCCGCGCCCGAGAAGCACAGCCTAGTGCAGCCTACCCTCTCTCTCCGCGACGCGCCATGGTGAGTTCGCCCTGCGCGGCCAACGGGCACCGCGCCTGAACGGACAGCTAAGACCTGGTGTACAAACTCGCGCCGATTCGCGTAGATCTCGGGCTGACACAGTCCCAACAACTCATGCGTGACTCAGCAGACATCCTCTGAATACGGATGGAGAGCGCACTCCTCCCCAGCACCGTTGGTCGTAGGAACAGGTCGCCTTCAGACCGTATGAGATCCGGCAGTTGGAACTCTGGGTCATCTCGTCACCCATGCATCTGCCCGACCCGTAAGATGTCGCCACACCCACTCGATTTCAGCCAATGCATAATAAGCATTTATATTAAAACTTTGGCATTGTTATATAAGATTAAAACGTTTTATCTACCATTATGTGGATCGCAGTAACATAATGTTAGTAGAGAAGAAACACTGAATCGAAGTACAGTGGTTACTGAAGAGGACTAGGAACATAGACCTGTTGTGGCCATGTACTTTGAACGCACTTTGCGATTCCTTCTCCCCTTGCCGTTGTGCAGTAGTCGAATGTTGCACTGGGATACAATCTGCAGCTTAAGGATAATCAACACTTCCCGAGCAGCATTAAGACATACAGATGTACAATGATGAAGAGTTCCAGCTCGCAACTCTTGCCGTCACATTTTATTTTTTTCAGGTGGAAGGTGACCTGTGATAGACTCGACGCTGTGCGCACGACAAGCGTGAAAGTGAGCCCCACGCCCCCTGCTGTAGTTAGTTCGTATGAGGCATTGACAACCACTGCGAATCGGAACGCGCGGATGTTCCTTCTCGCGGCGGCTGCGTCGAAGAGAGAGGGCAGAGAAAACGCGGAAAGTCAACAAGATGTAAGTGCCCTGATGGTTTCACGACCATCGATGGATGGCCAGGGCCGCCTATGGTCCTCGCACGTGGCCGGCGCTGCCGTCCCGATCAGGCTCACTCGCCTTGTCTCGCTCCCGAGTAACCAGCCTGGCACCTGGACACGGCACTTTCCGTGCTGCCCCTGGCTGAGGCGTCGATGAGGCGTCCGACCGCTCAAGGCCGCGGAAGTCCGCACCGGTCGAATCCACACGGGTGGCTGGCGAACCGGGCTTTCACGGCGGCCACGGCGTCGGCGTCGGTCCGCTGCCGCGGAGACACCTCTCCACCTGGTCCAGGCTTGCAGACCGATCACGTGCTCGCCACTCCCGCAGCTGGAGGCCCCTGTGCCGGTACAGGCGCTCGGCACGCTGCCCAGCGGCCCGTCGACGGTCTTGGAACGACGCCACGCCGCGGTAGTCCCGTCGAGAGCGTTGGATGGTGCCCGACGACGTCTGAAGACGATCCACAGCGTGCTACGCTCGGCCCTCGGAGCCAGACGCTGCTCCCGCGACGACCGTCCCGTGTCTCGTCTGGGAGAGACTCGCCCAAGGAGCCCCATTTTGCTACGTTGGTTGAATGCAGGGAGCGGAATTATGCATTAGGCTGTGTGCTGGCTTGTGTGAGGTTACGTGCCCTCGCGAGGGCGGCTCGCTCGGGCTTCGCGCGCCGTGGGAGGCCGGCCGATGGCCGTGGGCGGCCGAAGCCTCGGCCTGACCGGCCATGGCGCGCAGCGAGGAGTCCGCAAGGTGGCGTTTACGGCTATGAACGCGAACGTCCGCCACGGACTGCCGGCGGCTCGCCCCCGCACTGGCCCGTCGAGTTGAGGGAGGGCTCCTGGCTTTATCGACAACGAGGGGTTTCGCCGTCGCTATTTGTTGAGTCGCGCGCGGGAAACTGCCTGCTGTTTACTGCCGAATTTGTTGCGAACCCGGAGCGTTTCCGCTTGTTGAAGCCGGCGCGGGCGTCGGGCCGGCCAGACAGCGCCAACCGGAAGGGAAGTCCGGAAGTGATTAACACAGGTCAACACAGAGCGTTTTAGGAGTTTCCAGGGTCGTTGCATTGCATCCAGCACGAGAGGTCTCGTTACTATGCGTGCATCGATGTTACGAGCATGTGCGCAGGTTCAAACGGCGGTACACTTCACAGGTCCCGGATCGTGACCTGACTTTACTTTAGCCTCCCTATTGCCACCGAACACGTGCATCCGCTGGCACTTTGAGGCGTCGTGTCGTCTAAGCTAGTAAGCTCTGGTCTCGGGCGTGTTAGATCCGTTAAGTGTTTCATAACATGTCACACGAGGACTGGCAAACTCTTGAATGAAAAGAACTTAGTTAGGGAAACGTCCTCCCCCTTTGATCAGTCGGTGGAGCTAAAATAGCGGAATCACCGACTGGGAATCTATAGCGGTGTTATTATCCTCTTGGTGCCTTGAAAACCCTCTGCTTCAATCTTCTAGAGCCCAAAATCGGCAAAAAAGGCGGGACGCTGGGCATGGCACACCTTCCGATATTTTGTAATGTCTCTGGATGCAAGCTTGTAAAGCTCAATAAACTCATACCGTCGCGGAGGACTTATCCGCACAGTGCGTAAGCTTGATCACGGCTGATGTGTCGTCTGTCAACGCTTCAAATCTTCCTTGCGTTTCTCATATCCTACCGTCGGCTTGCGGCGGCTGACCTACTTCTATACTCGCCCGTTCATCGTGCTCCCCGTTTCATGTCACGCCATCCGTGATTGCTGTCCTCGAACAAAAGGTCCACGTTCAACTCTCAACAGCGAAGACGGTCCTTCGACTCGCTCGCATTCGATAGCGTGGATATTGGTGCTATCTGCTACACGTGAGGTCCCATTGCCGGCTCAGTCGTATACACACACACCAACGAAAGGTACAGGTCACTAACACGTAGCAGGCCAGGCAACTAACCTGACGTTAAGTCTTATTTCAGCAACAACACAGGAGATCGTCGAATTACGATATACATTTTTCGCTGCTGATCGAGACCATCAGGAGCGACAACTAGTGACCCCACAAGGTGCCAGCACCAACAACCCAATGTAAGCATAACCAGATAAGCCCCTAGGTCTATAAATAACTATGGATAGGCATTATCTATCCCGGACATGCAGCTACATAGGCTCGTGAGGACTTCCCCTTTAATAGGTGCTTAAATCCATCGGCTCGGGGATAGGAATTAATGACTTGCTTATAAATGCGTTATCCACTGTAGAGCCTGCCCTGCTAATGCCTTTGCCTCGTCTTTGCTCTGCCTCCTACTCGCAGTCAAATTCTTATCTCTAGGAGTTTCGGGATTAGTACGCATACACTTCGGTCCGGCCTACTAACCCATCTATCAATTTCCAATCTCTTCCAAAGTAGAAAAATGACTCACCAGCGCTGGGATCATGAGAGGCAGAAATAAATACTCTCGATCTAGACGGAGGCCACTGGAGGATAAAATATGGTACTGCGTGGCGTTTTGCACATCTATGTCCCAGCCCCGCAGGAGTTCCCCACCAATGCGTTGCGTGCATGTAGTGTTACTGGTAGCGACCCGACTTACAGGAACGCAAATTCTCTCCCCATACCCTAACCCGAATCATGCTTATTCCGAACCTTAGGAACATACACTCGACCAGTGAACGTCGAACCGTTCGCCGGAGTGAAAGGAGGGTCGTACGAAAGCTCCAACCGAGACAACATTCTCATACTCCCCCACTCGCTTCGCCTCGAACAATGCTGCAGGATCACGCGCTGCGAGCTCTATCTACCCACCCACACCTACTCCCTCCCCCCCAGACATGCCTCCCACCCCCTCCCTCGACCTGAGATTCTGATGGACCCAATCACCCCAACAGGAAACCCTACTATCGCGAAGCTAACAATGCAACCAAGAGAGTCAAGACGTTTAACCAGTCTCGTCATATTGTCCTCCCGGCTCCTCCTCGCCTAGCCACCGCACTCTCATCTTTAACCTCTGCGTCCTATATCCCTCTTCGTCCGCCGGCCCGAAAAACAAGTACATGCCGCCGTCATAAAAGCCGCTCCCCGCCCGATTAACCGCCACCCCGTCATGCCAGGGAAGACAAAAACACCTTAACCGCGGCTCCCGGCTGTTGAACCCAGGAGTAATCACAACTTTACTGGCTTACTGCAATTATCAGCTCTGAAGAATCTCAGCTACCGCGATGTCGCTCGAAAATCCTATGATAAGGTGCAGTGTAATGGGAATGTTTGGATAGGTTTTGGTGGCACGTGAGAGGCGTGCCAGAATATGGCAGCTGATTCGGTAGTCATGTGTGTTTCTGCGTTGTTAGGGCAGTCAGACTCAATTGACGGCGCACGCATGGCTGGTAGCATGACACGCGTGTAACAGAGCTAGGACGGCAAACAGGCTAGAGTCAAGACGCAGACGGTGGCATAGGTGAAATGACGTATACCCTATTGTCGGGGAGCGGGTAAAGTCTAAGGACTAATATGACAGTTACTGTGCGGCATGTTGAAGGGGGCGGCTACACACAGACATCACGAACGTTGACATCGTGGCAGTGCAACCAGAAAAAAGCGGAGCGGGACGCCGTGGAGAACGCTTCGCAGACCGCGCGCTGGACGGAGGCGGTTGCGAAGCGACCTGTGGCCACCGCGCGCAGGGGAGTGGAGGCGACTGGAGGAGTACGCGCGCCGCGCGGGCACACGTGGCGGACAGGAGAGCCACATCCGAGGCGCGGAAGAGATCCCCGCATCAGCGCACGGACGGAGGGAGGTGGCACCTGGGCGGAATAAAGATGTGTGAGTGAATTAGGGACGCCTGACTACAGATCCCTCCGAGATTCGCCGAGGAACAAAACGGCTCGACGGCGAAGAGAACTAAGGGCGTCTTCTTAGTAAGAGGTGTTACGACGCGCTCAAACAGTACGCGGCAGAAGACAGAGAATAGGCTACGATAAGGTGACGATAAGCACATCTCGTAGTGCAGACATGTGCGATATCGATTGAGTATTGAGCTGGCAAGAGTTTTGAGCATTGACCGTATGCACGGAACTAGGACATTCGCATACCAAAATATAGTACTGCAATGATGGCTGTAAATTACCAGAACTTCTGAAGAACTTCTCCTCTCGCATAAATTAAATAAATGGTAATAACTTCCTCCACTGCAGGATTTTAGCAGTTCTCATAGAGATGAGGGATGGTGATAATTCCAAGGTGGAAAACCCCAGTAACCTAGTGGTGTGTTTCGTAACCACTAATTACTTGCATATAGGACCTGTAGTTATAGCGATTGTCATAAAGGGATAACAATATTGTTTACTATAATCTTTATTTACACAACAAACTCTAATGTGCTACCAACATGACATATACATTTATTAAAGATACGGTAGCTATTTCTTAGTCTGATTATCTCCCCATCTGTCTTCAACTCGATGCGAATATTAGTTGTTCACTTTCCTCTGATACAGGCAGAAACAGTAGAGGCATGTACTATAGATAAATTAGTTTGCTGGATTCAAAAAAAATAGTAGAGCACTTGAATTATTCATTCGTTGAGCATTGGCAACTGTAACAGGATTGAGATATTCTGAGCGCTCAATTGGGTTAGCCGCCAGAACAAGTGTAGCAGAATAATGTGTGCCACTTAACTTCAGATTGATCAAATTATGTAGTTTTCGATACTATATGTGTTAAACTTACACATTCTGACACTCTATAACAAAAGACCTCAAATTCCCCACTTTCATCAATTTAACAGGCTGTTAACAGCGAAGAACCAACCATACGCCACGTCGTATCAATTTCTCTTTCGATATCATAAACAGAGACAAACTAGGGTAAATGAAACTAAGGTCTTTCTCCAGATTCCAAGTGTATTCTGTGGATGGTTTGAGTCGCGCTCACGATGTATCGGTCCGTGAATGCAAAATCTCTGTGAGACATTAACATTCGGTTATTTCTGTGCAGTCTGTGTGGCAGAGAGAAATAGCATTGTTGACCACTGTCACAATAGGGTGTCTAGCTTGCTAAGACCTATTGGGACCCTGCGAGATAATACATAGCAATCCAAATCTATCGAGTCCAGCTACTGAGGTGGGTCACGACCGAACAAGTTCGTCAACATTCATTTGTACATTTCGAACTAGATGAATTTTGGCTTAATTGGTCGAGAAATGCGCTCTTAAAGAAGATAATGGCAGTAAAAAGTTCCTCTTTCGCGTTTTGACGTGCTGCGCCAAAAACTGGGGCACGTGCTGAAGGATTGTTGAAAGTTTAGGCATTACTCGAATGAAACGATCCTTACATCTAGCTACAAGAAGAAAATGCACAGAGAAGGTCAAAACAGCCTTGCATATGGGCTGTAAAAGGAACAAACTGTGATGTGCTAGAGCCATATCTGTCGACGCTGATCCAGCAATGTAATGCTGCCAGACATAAAAATGGAAACACGCCTTGCATGTAGCAACAAGGAATATAGCGAGCACAGAAAGGGGTAGAGTATATATTTATATTTCTCAATTTTTCATTTTTGAAATAATTTATGTCTTCTCCTTGTTGCACTGGCATTCTTTTTCCAATTCTAAGGACTATTCGTACATGGAACTAAGTGTACCTAATCCTATGGCTAATGTTTTCTTGCATATCGTTACTTCATATCTGAGATAGAACGTACAAGTGTAAAAGAAGCTAACCTGGAACTCTACCTGGATGCGTTATATCTGTTATATGATTATGATTCAAAATATCCATTAAGATTTTACTCTCTCTCTGGAAACATCTTCATATGTACAGTTTAAATGAAATCAATAGGTGCGATCTGCCGTGTGTTTTTACCTTTAACTAGAATACCTTGATTAGTCTGTATGTTGTTACCCCTTTTAGTATGGCATCATCCAAATCAAATTGTTTAAACCCAAGAGTTATTCTCCTAGCTAATACAAATTATCTGTATGAACAACACTGCTTTTTATGGAATGCGCTATAAATGATATTGGTGCATTTTGGCGGCTTTGGTTCACCAGAATAGATAGCATTAGTTCCCTTTTGTATTAATAAATTATAATCTAAAATAATCAAATAAGTCATTAATTTCTTTTCTTATTCTTTCTACAGATAGTTGCTGTTCTCTTGCGATTACAGATACCCATGTTCAATGCACTAACCAGAGGACCACAAGACTGCCGTAGATATAGCTGAAGCCTTGCCACTCTGGAGAGTCTTCTTGAAATAACAGCACTTATTTTATGCTCAGCAGTGGCGCACCAGATCTAGGGGAGCTTGAATCAGCCGGAGATGAGCTCCGAAAATACAGTGACAGCCAGATCAAGAAAGATGTCCACACACAGCTGGAACAGTACAAGAACAAAACTGAACCAAAAATGTGCATTTGGGATTGCTAAGGAAACTCCAGAAAGTTGCACAGAAAGGCATCCAATAATGCAACGACAACTCTGTAACTGTTTGCTAGTACTTTGCCAGCCTCTGGGTAGCCTTTGCAGCCTCTATCATCTGTCTGCCTGTGTGGAAAATGCCAACAATGGAGTGCGGCTGTGTTGCTTCAGGCAGCCTCTCCTAGAATTTTTCATCTCTCAATCGCATATAGGCTCCTGTTTTACCATCATTGGGGCTGTGTGTTCAGATAAAAATTATTGTTATTGTTAGAACCTTAGTTGTGCAGGGAGAAGAAACTCTAACCTGTCTGATGAGGAAGGTTGTCTGAGGTGAGTCAACAAGCTTATGTGGCTGGGCATCAGTCTTTTTTGCACTTACCATTTCTTTCTTGCCTCTTGCCTATATTGTGCTATCCTGCCGCCATTTCCAATGTGGGCACCGCTCACTCTAGTTTAGTTTGATAGGTGGCATCACAATGGCTGGGCGTTCTGGGAACAATGCATATCTATGTGGTGAAATCAAAGCGCATTCAGGAAGATTTAGAACTGAAATAAGAAGAAGATTTGTCAAAGAAGAAGTGGATCAAGCTCCTGGTCATGATAATACTAGCTCTCACGAGACTGAGCTTAACCAAGTGCTCCTACTGCCTTGTAACTGGAAATAGGTCTCCTAGATTCAGTCTCTGTCTCTGGACCTGCTACGATTAGTACATGAAATTTCCAGCTATATACACATTAACAGAACATAGCTCACCAGTATTTCTTTGATTTTTACAATTCCTTCCTGTATCAACCAAACCACTCAGAACTAAATGGAATTACCAATTTGTCCAATTGTGCAAGGCTCCTTCAGCTGCCAGGAATTTTTATGGCACCATAACGAGCTAACCTATTTGTACAGTGAGTGCATGGCTTTTTTCTTTTTTGATTTTCATTCTATTGCCAACTTCATGAGAAAGGATTTTTTCTTTATTCTTTCTGATGTCCCCTACTTAAGTTTGATGCGCTCTTCAGGTTTTCATAATGTAACAAACAAGAACCTGACACGTTTTAGTTCCCTTTATGCATTGTCATCTATTCTTACAATGTTGCCCTTTGATTGTAATTTTTACAATACTGATTTATATGTTGTTTCATAAATAAAATTTTACTGCTCGATCTAAATTATGTGGCTCGTAAGTCTGATAACTTTGCCTTTCTTATTTTCCGGACCTTTTTTCAATTCTTTCTATTAATCTATAACGTTCTACAAAACTAGTTAAGGTATTCCTGGATCTTTATCAGTTAGGTTTTCTTAGCAAAAATTACTCACCGCCCCCTGTAATGAGTTCGAAGGCAATACTCACTCGCTAATCGTATATTACTTGTGGCAATTGATCTCTGTACTTGGTTGGGGGGGGGGGGTGCTTTGTTTTTTTTTTTGGGGAAAAAATGAGCCCAGATACATGAGCCTAAAGGTATATGATTGGTGCAGGGCAGAAATAGTCTCTGATATGCCTGTGCCCTGGTTACACTCCATTACAGGTGTCACTCACTGGGGAAAAGACTGGTTTGGTTCACCACTCACCAGAATAACTTACAATTGTTTTGCTCACTAGTTAGGAAATGGACAGTACAAGTCAAGGGAACCAATCCTAGAACACTTTAAATTCATGAAAAGCACAATTGTGCAGCTTATGTCATGCAAACTACACAGACCAATGTGCTCATAAACAATTGAAAACATTTGGCTAACTATGGGTTAGGGTTATAGAGAAGCAGGGAGGCATAAAGTAGGCCCTGTTACATGCGTACTATCCTAACACAGCCCAACATCATCAATGTGGTCGGTAACTCTGCTTAACTTTGGCTTCAATGCTGCCCTGCCTTTTATCGACACACACTTTTAGTTTAAGGCTTATTTGTCTTCACTTGGTCATTTATTTACCAGATGTTCTGTTTTGAAGCCAAGAAACACAATATTCCCTTGAGTGGATTTTTTTTTCTTTCAATTTATGATAGACTTTAGTAAGGAATGTTATATATTATTACCCAACCTTCTGTATTTCTTAAAAAAAGAAAGATGATCTTCTGTAGTTTCATCACTTTATGCTTAAATGAAGAAACCAACCAGTTGGAAATTTAGTACTTCGGAAATGAAGCTGATCTTTTCCGTCATGCTGCAGCTCTCCTGATGCCAAATGGGAATGGCCAAATTGGACGATTGCCTTTGTTTTGTGCTTTAATTGGTGGCGTGGTATATTGGTATATGTCCTTGGCATGCTTTGTTGATTGAACCTCCTGTTCTTATTGCAATTGCTTGGTCAATGACATCTCTTGAAAACTTTTTTGAGCACTAAAGATGATGCTAATAACATCAATGAAACTATAGCACAATCAATCCCTGATATTTTATTCTGCAAATTCTGAGAAATTTTGTCACATCCAATGGCCTATATCTTAATCTGCCTTCGAATACAGATCAGGATACCCAGGCAGTCATCAAGTGTGAACATAAAGCTCTTGCCTCCATTGTTTTCACATTTTCCCTTCTTTTTCATTTATTTTTGTTGCCTTATCATATTCTTCTTCCCCTTATGATTCACAGCTTTAGAGTTGGGCATTATGTGACTATAAGCAGATGTTTCTAATAAGCACTACAATGGATTTTTTTTTATGTATATACAACTAGAAAGGGATTTTGTCCTTTTGGATTTCATGTTTTAAGTGTGTCGGCCACCAGTGCTGTGTATTTCCCAATCAAGGTACTTGCCATAGTACAGGTGTGTTCCTTGGTTAACTTAGAGCCATGATAGTTGCATTCAGAACCCCTGAAATAATAAATATTATAATACAGAAGTTCAAAGCTCAAGATGCAGATTAAATTATTAATACCAAGGTGCCAGAAAAGCTTGTTGTGCATAAGCTGGACTCCCTTGAGTTAATGTAGTGGCGCACTGTGCCCATTGTTACATACATAAGTAAGGCCCCTCCGCCCATGTCGATTGTTAATATTCAAGCTGCACAATAAGAACTTCATTGTCTTGCTTTATCTGGGCATGCATTTGAAAAAACAGCCTTCTGAGAGTAAATATGTGTCTTGTATTGTGTTTAAGAAACAAGCAACTAAGATCTAATCAGGAATTGGTTGCATGTGGAGACAGTTACACACATAGAAACAGAATAAAGCGACAGGTCCACCCAAAAAGTAATTGGCCCTCTTTGGTTAATTATGCTCCATTTTCTCTTAATTGTGATGTTTGTTTATATTACTTCTTTTTTTTCTTAGTAGCCTACTGCACATGCACCTGCGATAGGGATGGTTATGAGAGAGACTTTTACTTCAGTTTAGTTTGTTGATGGGAAATCTGCACTCTGGTATTAGACAGTCATTCCAAGTGCTTACACTATTTGGTGTTAAATATTAGAAATAGAAATTTGAAACTATTTGTTCTTACACAAATTACACAAGCTACTTGAATTTTTCTGAAGGACATTATAAGATCATGTCTGCAGGTATCTGAAGATCAAAAGTGTACAGAATTAGCAAAAGAGTTTAAATTTGTACATTTACACTTCATCGTCGGCAAATCTCAATTATATCATCTGGATCTTCAGACTCTGCAGCTATCCTTGACGCTGATGATGACATGAACCGGAAACCTGCATCGCTTGCACTCTTTCTCACCGAGGCCAGTTGCTGTGACCTTTTGCAGTATGCTATTGCTCCCTGGATCGGATTGTCCATCTCTGAGCTTGCACTGCTGCTCCTCCTGAGCACTGGCCCCACACCAGAGTCAGTGGAGCTTAATATGGAGGAGGATGAATTTGATGAAGAGCATGATGATGATGACGCTGAGGACGTCTTGTTTGATGATGAGTATCGAATAATGACGCTGGAGAAGGACCTCCTGTGGCCGCACTCATCTTCTTTAAGCCTCCCTCCAAGTGTGACACTGTTGCTGATAGGTGAGGCTATGTACCTGTTGCTTCTGATCTGGCCAAATGGGTTCTTCCTCCAAGACTTGAACTGCGCATTGGAGAGCTCATTTGCACTAGGTGTACCAGTCTTGCCATCTGGATTGCCTGCTTTAGTGGCAAATATTGTCTTGATATAAGCTTTTGATGCCTTGAGCTTGAGGCCAAGGTTGAGATGCCTGATGAACTTGAGCTTCTTGGACCATGGCTTCTTTTCGCAGGCGGCCTCCTCCTCAGCAGCACCAATACCAGCTGATGTGCACTCGTGGAAGTAATGCTCAGCATTGAGCTCTCCACTGACATAACATGAATTTGCCGGTGATGCATTGCACGACTGGTATGGCGTTGCTGGGGCAGTGCTCGCGGAGAGGAGGCCCTTCTCAGCTGCACTCTCGAGGAGCTTCTCAACCATCTGGATGCGTGGTGGAAGGTGGAGCGGCAGTAGCTTGCCCTTGTAGAAGAGCTCATCGGCTGGTGATGCCGCGGGCTCCCACTTGTCAACCGGAGCCGACATGTGGAACTCGAACTCCCTTGAGTTTTGTGGGGAGGCCGCCATGGCTGTGCTGTAGCAGAGCAAGCTTGCTCTGGCACTGGCAGTCACCGCCTCTGCCGCTGCAGGTGAGCTCAGGTCCATGTCTATGTAGTCCTCTTCTTGGAGTGGTTGGTCATGGCTTTGAGGGCCATGTCTCGCCATTGTTGTTGCTACCTTGCCTTGTGTGTTTGGTGTGTGTTTCTGGTTTGGTTTTGGCAGAGATAGTGGTTGTGTTTTAGGAAGGAAGTGGAAGGAGTTTCGGCATGCTTTAAAGCAGGATGCCTGTAGCTAAAGAGTCTTATTAATTGGCTTATACTAGTACTTATGAGGGACCTACCCTTAAACCCTATGATCTGCCTTTTGTTTGCATCCTAATCCTCTTTCTGTCACGGCAATATGCAATGCAGTACTACTATGGTACTAGTATGGTGCATATTTACTGTCGTGCTCTATTATTTCCCTATTTTTTGGCTGCAGTGCATTTGGTGATTAGGCTATTTTAGTTGTTTCGTCCTTCGCATGCTTCTCTTCTCATGACTTAAGCTATATGTTTGTTTAAACGTGTAGGTTTACAAGGTATCCATTAAGAGCTAGGCCAACGAGGTGCGCACTTTAACCAAAGATTTACAAACTGCTTGGTACCTTCTGATAATGTATGGTTGCAATGGGAAGCCTCATTTTCCTTCAAGCAAGATAGTGTAGAAAGAGGTTTTGTGATGGTTGGATCGCTTGATGGTAGCCCTGAATTGTTTGTTTGTGGAGTAGTGGAAGGTGCAGGATGGTTAAATCATCCCGGCAAAAACTACCTGACCTGGGAAGACCTTCGAACAATTGGAAGGTTTTTCTGGAGTGAACTTGCTTCCAAGGTAAACATCTTATTAGCTCTTGCTTGACCTTTCCTGTTCAAGTCTATCATTGTAAATTTTGAAGGACGAGCGCATGCCCTCAAAACATGGATCAACATGCTATTTGTTTATTTCATCTTCATGTCAACCTGTGGAAGTGTGAGAGTGACATCAGTGGAAGAGCTCAGGCCCCTTGTTTAAGTTCCCTGTCCAAACTGGGCGTGCGCAGCTAGACGTTGTTTCTTGGCATTTTCTCTCCCTAATCTTCTTACCTAGCAACCACTGTCCCTTCCTGGGCTGGCATCCAATGTCAACTTTGTCTCTTTGCTGTAATTATTGATCACTGGGCGTGCATTAGCTCTCATCGAGTCCTTTGTGCATGGTTAAGAGCTACTCCCGGCATTACAAGGCACTTTGGATTTATTCTAAGTCAGACCTCTTTAAGTTCGACTAAATCTACAGAAGAATATTAATATCTACAATAAAATTAGTTTCATTGAATGCTTGTATTTTTATTGTGTTAGAAACATTACTATATTTTTCTATAAACTTGATTAAACTTGAAGGAGGTTTAACTTAGGACACATACAAAGTAACTTATAA
>WNHE01000822.1:0-22746 GCA_009805545.1 Oryza longistaminata
GAATGCGATTACCTGGAAATTGGGGGGATTACTTACGTACAGCTTCAGCTAACTATTACATTGCCCAGTGATCTTATTTACCAGACGATGTCGCGCCCTCTACGCCTTCTTTCTTACGAGGGGATATTCTTTTCTGAACAGGCCATAGGTTGAACGCAAGCCTCAGCAGTTGTGAAAATAATAGGTAATAGAAGCAGAGCCAGCAACCGAACACCATTTGCGGCATAAAAATTGTGAATCTTGTGACATCCAAAACAGAATGGGCAATCCAATGGCCGACTGGTATCAAAGCCACCATGGCAGCTGTGGTAGAGAAGAATATTCCTGAAACCATGAGCACCCATATTGGGAGATTTGGGCCTTCGGTGCTGAATATGCTTCCCGGCCACTGATATATCATCACCAAGTCAAAGAAACATAGAGCCGCTGAGAAGCTAAACATCTTCAGGGCCCATGCACTATACCAAGAGAGAAGAGTTTTTCTTTCATTGCCATACATGGAGATTATGAGAATGACAACAGCTAAGCTTAGATTGAACAGTCCGAATTTCTGTGACCTGAACTGCCGGGTGAGGGTACCTTTGATGATATCAACATGCCCAGGGTGAACAGTGAACCACAGAAGCATTGCGGTAAGCTCTGTCACGCAAGCTAAGACCAATGTGTCTTCTCCCAGTTGTTCGGCAACCATTGCGTGCACGGTTACAGTCAGTACCATAGTACATATCTTCTGGAGCACTTGTGCTGCAGCACGACCACTAGCCCCAGCAGGTTGTAGTGAGGACACCAATACTGCCACCGCACCAAGAGCGGAACATAAGAAAAGAAGGAAATGGGAGAGAACCAAATCGCCTCCCTTGACTCTTTGCAGTTCCAACCATAACAGATCATACGGAAATACTGTTATGAACATAAGAGCAACGACATCGTTGTTAACGCTATGTCCAACACCCTGGGGCTGACGCACAGCGTGCTTATCGTGGTTAACCGATGATCTCTGGCAAGAATCAACAGTACTGATCAACTGCTCAAATGTGGGAGATGAGCCTACGTCTCCGGTATGTCTAGGTTGTGGTGGCACCGGTGGGACATTTTTCCTGAGAAACTTTCCGCCCAGTGCGATAATGAAGACGATGATGATGGCAAGCACTGGGGAAACGATTATGTAACTTGCGTCGATTGCTACCAACTGAGCGTAAGCTGTAACCACTACGGTAGTGCTGAAGATCCAGATCTCCAAACCAGCGAAATTGTTCCACACAGAACATAGTTCTGGCACATACAGAACAACAGAAAACACCGTCACGCATAATAAGCCAACCATCTTCAGTGGTATGTTTTTCATGTCTGCGTACTGTGGGCTCCTCGCTACTGAAGGAACTGCTAGCAGACCAATGAATACTATGCCCATTGCTTGCATAAATTCAGCGGTTTTTGATGATATGGGCGTTGTAACAAGTTTGATGAGTATGCGCGTTTGTAACAAGTTTGATGATGTGAGAAACTCCCAAAAAACGTCGAGTTGAGAAATACAATTGTGAACGGCGAGGGTCTGCAAAATACCATAAAACGTTAAGGAAGTTTTGAAAATGCTGTCCGCATCCCAGGTTTTCCATCAAAAACTGCTATCTGTCCCATTTATAGAGAGGAGATTGAAGTTCCAAAAATGTTTACTATGTAATTTACATTGAAACAATTAATTTGCTTTATTTCTGAACTAAATTCATTCTACTCTTTGTATTCAAAATGTAGGGTGTTTTAGTTGCATCCAAGTTCAAACTACTCTACCTAGATAGGCATGTTTGTAGGAAAAATACATCAACATTTAACAACATCAAATTTAATTTAATTTAAAAAAGGCATGAAATACGTATTTTCTAATGTTATAATTTCATATTAATAGATGTGAATTATTGTTCTATAAAACTTTGATCAAAGTTAAGAGACCTTCACCTACACAAATAAAAACGATTTTCTGGACGAGACCCCTTTAGGTTGTGGGCCCGGTCCAACTGGTCGCGTTTAAAAAAAATTGGTCTACATTTTCGCATACGGCTCTTTAAGAGGCCACATAGACGGGCCTCTAACATCTCGCATGCCGAAAAAGTCTAACTGACCTCGCCTTACTTTAAAAAAATCTACCCGGCCCATCCACTCCCAACTCTCCCACATAGACGGGCTTTTCCTCTCTTTCTCGCCCTTTGTCTCTCTCAGCGATGACAGTGGGGAGTGTGCAATCTGGTGGTGGGCGGAAAGGCGTGACGCGGTGCTCTCTGGCGACAGTGGCTTGAGGAGGCAGATGTGGGCTGTGATGTGCGACGGGTGGCTTGGGGGAGCAGATGTGGTGGCTGGTGACGGTGCAACCAACAGCGACTATGACGACAACGCATGTTGGCGGAAGGGCGGGAGTACTGGCCGACGGCGATGGGAGCGGGAGCGGCCGATGTGGGGAGGGTGGCTGCAGGTGCAGAAATCTAACCGACAGGGGCTCGGCGGCGGTGGCTGATCCGACACGAGGGCCAGCGGCTCGAGCCTGCGGGGGGTGCCAGCGGCGGCCAAGACTCAGGCTCCGACGATGGCAGGAGGGCAGAATTTGGCACCCCGTCCCCCCCTTCCACGCGGATTCCCACGACCTCTTGCCCCCCACACGCGTGACGACGACGACGATGGCCCCACTAGCTTCGAGCAAGGATGACGACAGCGACGATTGAGGACCGACGATGATGAGATTCTAGGGTTAGGGTTCGGGAAAATCGATTTTCGGAATTTTTTTTTTTTTTGCGATTTTCCATTCCGCAATCGAAGACTTAAGCGGGCACATATATAAAATCGATTTTCGCATGCGGTTCTCTTCCCACATGCCAAAATGTTCCAATTTTCGCAGACCTCTTCTTGCATGCTGCTGCCCAACCGCTTGCGGAAAATGGATTTTGGTCACATGCAAAAAAAAAAAAAAAAAAACGATTTTTAGTGGTGCTAGGATAAAACTAAAACACCTTACAACATTTTAGAATGGGTAGTGTAATAGTTTCAAGACTTCTCTTTTGATAATAATCATATAATACACCTCCTTACATAAATATATATTATATTAATGTTATGTTTCGGTGTTTACGTCCCACCCCGATAAAAAGTGTGTACATCCGACGTGCACTCTTTTCTAATGTGCGTCACATCGAGAGGGACCTGTGCTTTCTTGCAAAACGTAGGATTAAAAGTTTGTGGTGCCCATGAAGTATGAATCAGCATAATATAAGCATACTAAATATAAGGCAAATTCTCTATTAAAAAAATATAAGGCAATCCCAAAAGCATACATAAATATAACTATATAAGCAAATGCCTACTTGTTAAAAAAAAAAGTAGAAAAAACTAATTTTATTTCAAATAATTCATATTTCCCTTCCATCTAGACGAGCATTTTCAATCAATATAATAACTCACATAATATTATACTACTAGGTCTGTCCAAAACAACACGAGAGGGCCAAGACAAATTAATTACATCTCGACCCCCCCTGCTGAGATTACCCCTTGCCTTTGTTTTGCTAGTGAAAGTTTAAATATATGGTTGGTTTCCTTTTCACCGTAAGAGAATATTAAAGTTTTTTACGCAAAATAATGCTGGTATTAACGTATGATGATTAGTTTTATATATTACCAAACTTTAAAAAAATATTTAATAGATATTAAGAGTACTTTCAATAGAAAAGTTTTCATACAAAAACCGTGACCGTTTAACAGTTTGAAAAGCATGCTACGAAAAATCTTAATCTTCATCTATGACTCCAGGAACCCCAGTGAAACCTGGTATGAGAGATTACTACCTTAATTATTGCAACCCAGCCCCCCACCCCCAAGAGTAACGATAGAGCTCAGTCATGGCTCATGGCGCCATGCCCACTAGCTAATGCCATGCAACCAGACGAAGGCTAACCATGAGCTAGCTTTCTATGGTCCATTTTTAAGGATTAAAAACTTCTTCGAAATATATGTAACAGGGCTACCAAAAAAGGGGAAAAGATTCAAAAACATACCTACATGATAGAAGAAAAAAGAAGATGATCTAACAGAGTTGGTCCTTCGGACTGGCGGCCAGCAAACTGTGTGAATTCTCGCGACGCCTTGCCTTGTATATCTATCGTCCAGGAAAGAACAACAGCTAGAGATGCGGTCTCCCTCTTGCTTATTGGAAATTATTTCTAATGTTTAATTCGTTTTCCTGCCTCCTTCCGATCGAGCAAATTGATGATAAGTTTCACTGTACGAAATTGACTTGAACCTCCATAAAATAGGCCGACCAGAAAAAAAAGAAAAAAACTGATAACTAGTTAATATTTCCAAAGGGTCGTTAGTATAAACGTTGGCTGTGTTTAGATCCAAAGTTGCCCTCCCAAACTTTGTAATTTTTCCATCTCATCAACTTGTCACACACACAACTTTCAGTCACATATTTTCAATTTCAACCAAAAATCCAAACTTTGGAAGTTGGAACTAAACACAGCCGTTGTGGAGCTCCTCTCTCCGAGTTGATAATACTTGCTTGTTTTGGACAGGAGCACGGTCTCCAAACAAACAACTTTAACCATTATTTTTTATATTTATTGTAGAAAATTGTTAACAAATATATGATTTATTAATATACTTTTTAAGACTAAATCCTATACATGTAGCCACCATATTTTAAAAGACAAATATTTTAAAACTGATTCAAAATTAAAGATTCTAAAGTTGAATTACCCTATCTAAAATGACAATATTATTAATTCGGAGGGAATAAATATTGTCTACTGACCAAATTGAAGATAAAAAAACTAAATACATTTAAATTTCAATGAGGGAGAAGCAAGCCCCACGCGCGGTCCCAAGACTGTTCTCAGACACGGTGAGTTACAGGTGGTCGTTCTTGATAAGGGCTTTGTTTTATCCCCCAACAGCCGTTGACTGACTTGAAAGTCTTCTGTAGTCGACACTCTCTTAGCATTTTTATTGTCCATCCCCGATATCCCCATAACAACAGCTGTCCACCATGAATACTGCCGACTACTGGCAAACTACAGGAAGTCGATTCCTTTCCTCAAGGACGCGAGCAGAATCTAGTAAGTTGATAAACACAACATCAGCAGTTCTAGTGTTGCTGTATCAACTTATCCAGTATCTTGCCTATAAGCTATGTAAAAAAGAACGTAACATAAGCTTTTCAGGTCTAGATTCTCGTTTGCCTCAAGACAATACTTTGCAGTTATTTTGTGGTTATCTTAGGATGAAACGAAACTTACTATATAAAGTGGGCGGCACTTTCATGAAAAATCCATCAGAGTTTGCAAGTTGCAACACAAGAACATTATTACTTTAGAAATGCCACTGGAGCGTTACATGTCTAGCGAAATTGCAGTGGGAGTCGAGTAGGCCAAGAACAAGGGGAAGGGAGGAGTTCGACGATGCACGTACGTACGGTGAGTCAAATTCATTGTGGCACTGAGAGGAGTTCCAGAACGCGATGGGCCGAGCGATCCGCCAAGAAACCCAGGGGATTGCCTCCGGCAGGGAAGCATTCCTATTGGTCCATTGCCGGCTCCGCTGGTTAGCTTCCCTGGCCACTCTTCTGGCGCGCGGACGATCTCCATTGACGGTCCGCTCCCCAAATCGCCAAGCCGGCCACGATCGACGCCCGCTCCACGGGCCGTCCTCCTCCCTCGCGCGCCCCTATCCTGACGCGTCGCCACGCCCACTCTCGGCCCATCTGCGCACTCATCTCACGACTCCGCGACAACGCTCCTCTCCTCTTTCGTATTGGCCGCTCCTTGCTCACCGCCCGGCCCGTAGCCGCTCCGCTGCCGTCCGCGCGTTCTCGGGCTCCCTCGCCCCGGTGAATTGCCGGATAACGAAAGGAACTGTAGGGTGGGGACTGTTATTTATTTTTTATTAATTATTTTTAATATCAAAATTTTAGTATTTGCTAAATATAAATTCCATTATGACTCTAGACTCGTCTTGCAATATTTCTTTTTTTAATTCCGAAGTATTCGTTATCTGCAAATTGGTATTTCTATATAGACTCTAGCCTCTTCTTCCAATATTATTTATTTTAATTCTGAATTTTTATAATTTTAATTATATTTCTATGTGGACTATAACCTCATCTTTGCAATATTATTTTAATTTTAATTTCGAATTTATACTTCTAAATTGTATTTCTATATGACTTTAGACTCGTCTCCCATATTTTTTTTTAATTTAGAATTTAGTTATTTGTAATTGTATTTTATCACGAAACTCTAAAGCTACTTTTAATTTATTTATTTAAATCTAAATTTTAGTTAGTTTAAATTCCTATATGGACTCTATACTCTATCTATCTAATTTCTTATTTTTAAATTCTGAATTTCTATTATTTCTAATATATTATCTAATAATTTCTTATTTTAATCAGAATTCTATTATTCTTAATTGTATTCTATGATGTACTGTATACTCTACTTATAATATTTCTTAAAAATTTTTTTAGTTCCAATTTCTATTAATTAATTAACTGCTATTTATAAATAGACTCTATATACTCTGCTATAAATATTCCTATTGTTAATTCCGAATTCTATTATTTTCTTAATTGTATTTCATATATACACTCTCTACTCTATCTTTAATATTCCTTATTTAGTTAAATCGCGAATTTCTATTATTTTTAATTGTATTTCTAATATAGACCATATCTTTTCTTCCAATATTCCTTAATTTTTTAATTCCGACATTTCAACTATTTTTAAATATATTTCTATATGGACTATTTTTTCTTCTTTTCTCGATTAATATGGAGAATATTCTATGCCGTGAGAGGCTCCTTTTCTATATTAATAGTAATAGTTTTCACAAACGAGGCTTATAAATTTCTAGGCGAACCTTATTTTCGCACTTACGATATCCGCATGCGAAAATGTGTGTAGAGGGTTCTAATGGGTGGCGCCTGGAAAAATCCATTTACGCGAAACAGACGGCGTAATTTAAATAGGCACGAGAGGAAATGGAGCTCACCGAATATTTCTATATTCAGATCCCTCTCCTTCTTCCTTCCCTCACCTCTCCTATCTCGAACGTCTCTGTCTCCTCACCCGAACAGCGACAACGTAGGCTCGATGGTTGTGACGAGGAAAGGAGCAACGACATGGCTCAGCGGTGGTGCAAGGAAGCGACACAGCAGCAACGAATGGGGCGCGACGGTGGTGGTGAGGAAAGGAGTAGCGGCACAGCAAACAACTCCATGGCCATGCAAAGAGTTCGGGTAACGAGGGCAGCAAAATCCAGCTACGGCGGGGCTGTGGAACGACGATCTAGCGGCGGGCATGGTGCGCGGACGGCGGTAATTTGCGCGTTGGCGAGTTGCAGGGCCAACGGATCCAGCGACGATGAGGCGTGGGTGGTGGATCCGGCGACGGTGAGGCGCAGGTGCGGACGTATCCAATATCAGCTGGGGCGAGGCAGCCAAGCTCCATCTCATCCTCCTGACCATAGAAAGCCGGCTTTCGGATGGACTCCTCTTCTAACCCAATGGTAATTAAATTGACTCGTCTTCCAACCTAGTGCCTTTAGTTCGTATCCCACTCTCACCCCTGATTATTTTCTTTCCTTTTTTTTTTGCGGGGGGAAAAAGTATTTTCCTTCCTTGACACGTCGGCAAAAAAAAAAAACAAAAAAGGCACACGGCGAATAAAAATTCCTTCTCCTTTCGCGTCACAGCTAACAAAGAAAATAGAAAGGCGTGGTTTTTTTCCCTGTGGCCATTTTTTTAGCGAATAAAATAATTAGAAATGATTTTTTTCCCTTCTCTAATTTTGCAATTAATGGGATTCAAACCCAGATCACCAGCCATGTGTTTCGTATAATTACCACTACACCACACTAGGTATGAATTGTCAGTTCTATTCTTAACTTCCAAACTTCAACTTCCTCGTGCTCGTTTTTTTGTAGCACTTTTCAAAATTGTTAAATTATGTATTTTTAAAAAAATCTAAATAGAAGTTGTTTTAAAAAAACAAATAAATACATTTTCAAATTTATAATAATTAAACTAATTAATCATGTGCTAATGTGCAGAACAAAAAAATTTATCTCTAAAACTGAGATTGAACGTTCCTAAGTTAACCATGTTGAATTTTAACTTTTTCCCTCTAGAGGGTCCAGCAACCAAAGATCTTGGCCACTAAGTTATTGGCCTCAAGCGCCAAAAGGCCCACGACGCTGATTTCTTAGTTTATTTTTTAATGAATATCCTTTTTTTTGTTGTAAGGTTCACTTTCAAAATAAGTTTTTGGAAAGCACTGTTGTATCAATTTGTGGGGGTGAACGTGCAGGAAACTTTTCCCTCGCAGACGTATATCAGTTTTATAACATAAGATGATAATGAAATTGACAAATAAAAAGTGTAGTATTATATACATCAACCCCAGCTTAAATTTCAAATATAGACATTGAACATATTTGTAGTTCAGATTTTACTTGCACCTTATATAAAATAATACATCACAAAAATTGAATTTATCTGTGCAATAATTCAATATTATTCAGAAGCTAAGGTGACATGCAATATAATTAAGGGATAAGTGAATGAAAATCACCACTGCAAAATATGGCGTCCTTAGGATTGCATCTACCAAACAATGAATTAAGCTACACCTCCACATTTTCCCCTTCATGTAAGTAAGCATATGTTTGGCTAGAGAAGCCTAATAATCCAAAATTCTTATGTAGATAGCCGTATATATTGATGGCTTGATGCGGTGACTTAAAACGAGTATTTGTTTCATTCTGTTCATTATGCCTTTGAAATAAAACAGAATGATGCTCAACTATATCATCCTTTTAGCTTTCTAAATTTTGCGTGCTCTTTTCTGTAGTGAAATAATGGACATTTGCCAGAATTTTATTCTGCAGAAATGACAATAGGGGGGCCAAGCAAACCATCAGGACCACGCGAGGCAATTGACGAGCTCCACGGGAGCCACAGGTAAGTACACCATGCCTGTCTAAAACAAATAATATTGCAAGAAAATAAAATATAACAAATTTGTATAACAAACAAGTGTCTAAGAAAACGTCGTCCGAAAAAAGGTGTTTAAGAACGTAGTTTCAAAGCGTTGAGCAAATTAAATACTTCCTCCGTGTCACAATGTAAGTCATTTTAAACATTTCTAACATTTATATTGATGTTAATGAATCTAGATAAGTATATAATCTAGATTCATCAATTAAATTATGGAAAATGTTAGAATAACTTACATTGGAAACGGAGGAAGTTAACCTACAGTAAATAAGCTGAAAAGAACGTAGCGGCCAACATGTACTGTACATTGTGTGAAAATTAAATGTAGCACACGCTTTACTCAGAAAAATAACAAAGCCATGGATTTTATTTACGAAACAGTATAGACACGTGTGAGATTTTATATACGTGCATATTACCCACCCCTAGAACAAACGTGTATACCCCATAGATACTTCTGGAAAACTGAACCGATATATTTATAAATTGACACTACTAAAAAATTGTTGGCAGACGACCATAACCTCCACATGCATCTATTTTTACACGGTCCATTGACAATATAAAAAAATAAAGTAAATTGCACCTACGGTAACATAGCGGGTGTGGTGGTGATATAATGTAAGAACTTGAGAATTAAACGTTCGAGTTAACAACTTGACAAATAGTCTAGTACAAGAACACAATTAGTATTTTGTGCATCAAACTTAGCTGAGCATATGCTAGGTGAATTTTTCTCGAAATGTCAATATGACATTACATAGCAATCCTACGGAAATTACCTTTACAATATTAAATTTAATCTTATAATTATATTGCACATCCCAATTACCATTAAGAATTTTTGTTTTCTTCACCTTCCCAAAATCTCAAACCGAAATATAATAATTTCTACATCTAGTTTAATTGACTTTCATTATTAGTTAAGTTATTAGGATAAAAATATAAATATGCTTTTTATACAAATCCACACTTGTATATTGTCAACATAAGTACATAAAAATTGAATGTATAAAAAAGTGCTCAAATAATTAAGTTGTCACGTAACTTCTAAACTTACTGTATATCAAAATCGTACATATCTTGGAAGTTGTTACATTTATGCGAATTACTTATATAAAATTCTTGCACTAAAATTACATTATACATCAAGTTGTTGCACTAGAACGCTCATTTCTCATGTTCTTGCACCAAATTGCACCCACCTATCAAGTTGATGCACCGTGGGCGCAATTTACAAAAAAATGTTTTGCAAACGGCCATAACTCCGCCTGCACTTTAAGGCCTACGAAAATCAATAATTTTTTTGCACTTTCCGTCTAAAAAATCATTTTTGCAAGCCGTTCCGTTATTTTCATTGGCAGCATCATAGTAGATCACCTACGAATCTAATTTTGGGCAAAAAAAATAAATACATTTGAAATATCCAAATCCAGCTACCATTTGCACAGATTAAGAACAATACAAACTCAAATGCACCACACAAGTGAGAAAAAACAAGATTATTAATCAAATGTCACTATACAAATGAGAAGAAAAAATGTTCACTATGTCCACAGAAATAAAGAGAAAAAAAGAAATTATGAATCTGGATATGGAGAAATTATGGGTGGTGCAGATGAAGAAATTGAGCCGTTTGGTGTTGGGTCCTGCGGTTGAAGCGTTGGCCATTGAGAGAGCACGCCTGGGCCGGTGTGCGGCAGCTTGAAGTTCTTATCGGCGAACTATTCGCCGAGGGATGGACTCGCGCCCGGTGCCGTTGCCGTGGGTGAAGTCGTCGCCCTGGCACATGAAAGTTGGTATGATGGGGTGAAGGCGGAGCCCTTGTAGTGCATGCGGCTTGCCCGAGGCGCCGAGGACCCTCTCGCGTGCACAGCCACAAGCAGCGGAAGTTCTCAGCCGTCTTAGGACGGTGTCGTCGAAGAGCTCCATGACGACGCGGCCAGCCTTGGTGTAACGTCCTGCCTTCCCCCAGGCCCGGCCCCGCTACATCTGATAGCTTTCATAGTTCATAAGAATGCCCTCACAGACCAACACATGTCTTTGCACACTTTGTCCTCACTCGTGCGCACCCGGGAAGAATTTTCCGGTCGGTCACCCATCCCAAAATACTCCAAGCCAAGCACGCTTAACCTTGGAGTTCTTGGCAATCGCTTCCGGGAAAAGAAGTTTCAACTTGTTGATACGAGTATTCTAGTAATCCTATAAAGCCTTGGGCTGGGATGTCACAACCCCAGGCCAGGAAACGTCCCCTCTTGCCACGTCCATGTGTCCAGTGCCAGCGCATGTGCCATGCTGTGTGACTACTCCGGGTCCATACCAGCCATGCGCACCATCCTGCGCAACTGCGACCACACACGCCCCGTGAAAACCGCGACTCGCTCTGATACCATTTTATAAAGTCCCGCCTTCCCCCACCGGGCCCGCTTACATCTGATAGTTTTCATAGGTCATAGACTGCTCTCACAGACCAACACATGTCTTTTCTGCACACTTTGTCCTCACTCGTGCCACCCGGGAAGAAAGTTCCCGGTCGGTCACCCATCCCAAATTACTCCAGGCCAAGCACGCTTAACCCTGAGTCTTTGGAAATCGGTTTCCGGAAAAGAAGTTGTAAACTGTTGATATGAGTTTTCTAGTAATCCTACTAAAGCCCTGGGCTGGGATTGTCCACACTTGGCCTTGCTGAGCCGCCCCGCCGCCAGACCTCCTCCTCGTCCTCACTGAGCGAGTCGCCCTCCGCCGCCTTCCTCCTCCTGAACTAAAATAGAGGAATAGCATGGAATTAACTCAAGCAATCGTGCCAAGTATAAAACAAATGCAATGGAATTTCCCAACAAACTAATTCAATAAACCTGCCTAAACAAATTATAGTGGACTCTAAATAACTCGATAAAATATAAACAAGAACTATCTTTATATCAAATCACCTTAATTTCAACTAAGAGTAAAATAGACTAGCGTCCTTAACTTGTTATTAGATTTCACATAGGTCCACGAACTTGCAAAACGCACATCGAGATCTCTTAAAGACTTGTTATATTGTATCATCCCGTCCGTCGTTTGACCTAGTTTACCGTGGCACGGTCACGCGGGACCATTGGTGTTTTTTTCCTTTTCTTTACTTTTTCCTCCTTTCTTTTATCTCTTCCTCCACTAGAGCCACATCGAGCCTCCCCGCGTCGAAGAGGCTGAACAAGACAGAAATAAAAGAGGAAGAAGGGAGAAAAAAGAAAATAATTTAATAATAGTTGCCATGTCGCCTCTACATGTCACGCCACGTAGGCAAGACTACAGTCAAATGAGACTTTGACCGGGATGATACAATAAACCAAGTTTAGGTACCTTGATATACACTTTGCAAGTTTGTGGACCTAGATGAAAACCACTTACAATTTTAAGGACCGCCGTGCAATTTACTTCTTCAACTAATAGAAAATCGTGTTTCTCGATCTTGTTCTGTACTGAAATAAGAGGAATGGCCAGAACTATTCTGCATAAATAACGATGGAGGACCAGGCAGATCCATCAGGAAGACGACCGAGGTGCAGTTGACGATCTCCCCGGAGCCACAGGTACGGCAAATGTGATAATTTTTCTAGGAAAATTGCAAAACCACCTCATTGTCATTTATGTTTGATATTTCAATTATAAATCATTTTGTTGTAAATATCCATATTTACTTAGTTTGATGCAAAATCACCTTTGGTGAGCATATGCTTAATCGAATCAGCCCCCTTATATGGTTCAACAAAATTGAGTAGGTGAGTAGGAATTTGCAATAATTTTTTTTCAAACGCCCAAAAAAAATTGCATATCAATATATTAGAAGAAACTAAAGTTTTGGTTACACAACACAAACGGCCAGGAGGCCATTGCCAAAGGATATGAGAAAAAACCGAAAGTAAAAAACCTGTGAACAAGGAAAACTATTAAGGAAAAAATAACAGCTCCTATCGTGAGAGAAGGTGCAGGATCCCAAAAAATCTCCCAGCAGATCCCAAGAACCCCAGCACCACCAGAAGATCACATAGGACTCACATAGGACCTTCTAGACGGATAGATGGATTGACTCCCGTACAACCGAAATCGAAGAGACAGAGTAGTCGAAAATCCTAGAGTTCTGTTCTTTCAGCAACTGCCAAAATACCAAGAGGATCAGGAAATCGAAATCATCGCGAAGATGCTCTGGTAGGCGCACCCTAGCAGAAGGCCACCAGATCTAGAGCGAGCAATCATGGGAAGCAGCAAGGCCAGAAGAAGATAGAACAAGGTGCCAGACCTGACGAGCGAAAACACAATCGAGGAGGATGTGTTTCGCCGTTTCTAGCTCACGGTAGGGGCAGGTCAAGTGGCTGTCGATACCATGCTTTAGAAGGATGTCGGCTGTCCAACAACGCTACTGGAGCGCAAGCCAATGGAACAATTTGCACTTGGCAGGGCTTTTAGCTCACTACAACAAAAATGATTTTTTGTGGCGTTACCCTTTTTATTTTTGCTGGCGGATTAACGAAACAAACCCTTGTAAAAATATATGGGAGGATCCGCATCACAAACTGCAAGCAAAAACCAATTTTCACTGACAAACACTTAGGAGACCTACCAATAAAAAAACAACTCTACTTTTAGAGACAGACCTCTTTAGTGTTCGCTAGCGTAAATCGGGTTTTCGCTGGCGGTAGGTAAACAACACCGCTACAGAAATAAAATTGTCACTAATAAAATCCACCGTGCACCACCCCTGCCGCCCACGCTCCCCTCCTCCCTACTAGTACGGCTCCATCCCTCCTCCCTCGGTCCCTCCGCCTCCCTCACACCCTTCTCACAAACCCTTCTCCCTCCTCCCTCCGGCCTCCTTTCTCTCTCTATTGCCACTGGTTGCCGTCGTCTCCACCATCGCTGGCTGCCGTCGCCTCCACCACCACATAGGCCAACGGGGAGGCTGGGGCCTCCGAATCTGGTGACCTCGGCCTTCCCACTGGTCGATCCGGCTAGTCGCAGCGAGCCAAGCCAGGTGATGACGACGACGAGTGAGAGGGCGGCTGCGAAAGCAACGGCACGGGGAAGGGGGCGGCAGCGGCTCCCGGCTACATCAGCACAAGGAAGGGGGCAGCGGGGAGGGGATCCGGCACCGGTGAGCGTCGGTAGGCCACGGGAGCACGGATCCGCTGCCGCGGGACATTCTTGTCGTTCGAGTCATCCGGCCATCTTCCTCTCTCCCTCGTCCACCGCCACCGGGCCGAGGGAGCCCAGATCAACCACGGTGGGGCCTCCTCTCGTCGTCGGCATCGCCCAGCCATCTTCCTCTCCCTCGTCCACCTCCGCCGCGCCGAGGGAGGATCCACCACCGTGGGGCCTCCTCGTCGTCAGCGTTGTGGCCGGCCTCCACTCTCTGTTGCCGACGCTGACATCACCACCGATAATATCTGGTATCTGCACTGTGAATTTGACTCGTGAATTCGTTGTGGATATGATCTGTGAATTTCGGATGTGTGATTTTTACCGGTGAATTCATCGTGATTAATTTGGGGATTTTCGCACATGCACTTTTTGTATTTTATTTTTTCACCGAAAATACTTATCACTGGCGGCTGGCTTAATGGTGCTGCATGTGACAATATTTTTCGCATGCGGCAGGTCATTTGCTAGTGAAAAGGTCATCACTGCTTGTGAAGATTTTTTTTTCACAAGCGGCTGGGCATCCGCTAGTGAAAAGTTTCTATTTTCACTGGCCATTACTCTCAGGCGGCTGCCTCCGCCAGCAGGACAGCAGGGAAAATCTCTTTTGACCACCAGCGAAAATCTTTTCCGTAGTAGTGGCTTGCCAAAGAAGATCGGCGCAAGCAAACGATTGCTGGGCAAGGAAGAGCGTGTGGTAAGCTGGCTGAGGCGAGCCGAGTAGCTGCTGATTGCTCAGTCCTAACGTCCCATAACCGGCAGCGAGGCTAAACATTTGCAAAAAAATGACTTATGGGATGAAATGTCAAACTTAAAGGGACATGGGTGTTTTTTGCAATTTTATCTTTTTTGTTATGAATCAATGGTGGGGCAGGATCTGACTTCCATGTTATCTCGATAATCCGTTGATTTCATTTGGGTAGATGGAGTGGATACTGCGCTGCATCTATATTATTGATAATAATTATACCAATAAATTAAATATCTTAAGGAAAAAACTTATTACAATTTTTTTTTTTTACAGAATGTTTATTTCGAAGAGCATGGCGGCCCTTGTACGTGTAAATATGCTTTATAACCGAAAAAGAGCAGACAAAAATCATAATGTGCCATAAAACATTGTAGAATGGAGAGAGAAACATGTAGAAAAAATGAGGCTAAACCCTTAGGCAGACATTTATCCGAACCTTCTACACTACCCACTAGCAATATTCCTTAAAATACTCTGTATAAAATTTTTGTCTTCATTTTGCTTCTACAAACTGATTTCACTGGACATGTAGATTATTATTTTTTTGCATATTTCTGGGTTTTCACAATTTTGACCATGATTTTATCTGGATTTATTTGTGACGGATGGAGTATTCAACCGACGCTTGTAATTCTCAGTGCGGTACACGTCAATTATGTTGGTTTTCGCATTTTTAAACTTTAGTCGTACATGTTTCCCTTACATAAAAGGAAATGACAATGTGAAATCATCGTCAGTATAAATATTTTTGGCAGCCATCTGCAATTCACCAGAGCTTCGTAAATTTTTTTTTTATTTGTGTAAAGCAAACAAACTGCAAACCTGAATAATGATACATTGTGCAACACCACTAGCTACAATGCCCCATTTTTGTTTTATGAAACCTATTACTATTGTCTCTCTGACATGCCCTGCACTTGTATGCTGTGCTATTCTCTCTCTCTCCTACAGCGCTAACACCCTTTGCATCTCCTTTTTTATACAACTAAATTTTTTAATAAACTTTAAATGATTTTTTATCTTAAAATAATTATCCAATCTATAATTCGTTATAATTACTTGATGTAGCAATTAAATATTAAGAATTAAACTTACTAATAAGTTTTTTTCTAGCAGAATGTATAATTCGGAAGAGCTGGCGGGCACTTGTCGATAATAAATATGCTTTAAACCGCCGAGAAAAACAAACACAATCAATAACATGCCATAAAAACATTGTAAGAATGGAGAGAGAAACCATGTGGAAAAAACGAGTTTAATCTTTAGGCCAGAAACATTTCATGCCGGACGCCTTCAACTAGACCGCCTGCCATCAATCCCAATACCTGCTACATATCCCTACAATATCCCTCTAACAATACTTGAAAAATTTTGGTCTCATTTTGCTTCTTTAACACTGATTTATCTGGGAAATGTAGATTAAATTTTTTTTCATTTTCTGTTTCACAATTTGACGGCTATCGATTTTCTGGACTATTTTGTGAACAGGATGGAGATTCAAACGATGCTGTAAATTCAATGCAGGTTAACACGTAATCTATGTTGCTTTCCATTTTTATAAATTTTTAGTAGTAGAATGTTTCCATACATAAAAGGAATGAACATGTGAATCAATTGTCAGTTTTGCAGCCATCCATTCACCAAGTTCGGAATATTTTTTTCGGTTTGTGTAAAGGAAACAAAACTGCAAAACTGATAATTGATTATGTGGCAACACCACTAGTTAATGCCCCATTTTTTTATGAAACCTATTACATTGTCCCTCCATCTTGACAAATGCCTGCACATTGGTACGCATGTGTACTTCCTCTCTCTCCTACCAAGCGCTAGCACAAAACCCTTGTCATCTCTTTTCTGTATTAAACTAATTTTTGGAAATAAACTTTAAATAATTTTTCTCTTAAATAATTATCTGAATCTACAATTCGTTTAGCAGCTTTATACTCTTTGCAAATTAAAATGCTTTACAATAATATCTTATACGATTTATATTTTGGATGGTACAAACTACACATTGTTTTTTACACTTATAAGAAAATTGTTTCTGTTCATTTGTATAAAATATTTTTAAAGAAATATAACATTTAAAAATGATGTAATGGAACACTAGCGACTTACTTATATTGAATATTGAGTCATAAAAGTGAAACATAGAAATAATACGTCTGTATTTTGCAAATAATTTGATGTTTTCAAACATTTTTTATATAATACTTTTAACTTGTATTGGTTCAACATTATAAAACATATCAATAAACGTCAATATATGCTTAAAAATATTTAGCTCGTTTTAATGGATTTTTAATGCTGTTGCACATGCTTTTATAATGTTTCCACTTAATATATCATAATTTTCAGTTTCAATTGTACAAAAACATTTTAAATAAAAGCAGGTTGCGCAGCATTTAAAATCCATTAAAAAAAGGCTAAAAATTTTTGTGGATATCATAAACATGTGTGACCTTGTTTGTAGATTTAATTGGCAACATATTTGTAATGATACAATCAGATCATATTTGGAATAAAAAGTTTAGAGACCAAACATTGGAGTTCAATGGTGAGTTTTTACCCCATTCGCGAACTACCTCAAGACATTTTCCTACGTCTCTATACCCACCCGCTCCTGTTACACCTCATCCCCACACAAATAGTGTTACAATGTTGATATTCCTAAATTGTGTTCTCACTAGTTTACTTCCTTTTCTTGGCATTGTGGCATTTCTCTTCTAACTACTTTATATATGCTAAGCAACGTTTTATTAGTACTCTCTCTCTCTCTCTAACTTCTTTCATTTGCTGCTTCTAAAACTCACCAATTTAACTTTCAATGTTTTCTTTCTAACTTTTATCCAATATATGATCTGATTGTATCATTACATATGTTGCAATTTAATTCTTTACAAGCGTTGACTTGTTATTTCCACTAAAATTTTTAGCTTTTTTAATGGTTTTATGCTGCACCTGCTTTTATTTAAATGTTTTTTACAATGAACTGAAACATTATGATTATTAGTGGAAATCATTTATTATAAAAGCATGTGCAGCATTAAAAAATCCATTAAACGAGCTAAATATTTTTAGGCATATTTGCACGTTGTTATTGTATGGTTTTATATGTTGAGACAATTACAAGTTAATAAGTATATATAAAAATGTTTGAAAAACAAATTATTTGCAAATACAGCGTATATTCTATGTTTCACTTGTTATGACTCAATATTTCATATAAGTAGTCGCTAGTGTTCCATACATCATTTTTAAATGTTATAATTTCCTTTAAAATATTTATACAATGAACAGAAACATTTTCTATAGGTGTAAAACAATGTGTGTTTGGTACATCAAAATATAATGGTATAAGATATTATGTAAAGATTAATTGCAAGAGTATAAGAGCTGTAAACGAATTGTAGATCAGGATTAATTATTTTAAGAGAATATTTAGTTTATTTCAAATTAGTTTAATACAGAAAAGAGATGAAAGGGTGTTAGCGCTTGGTAGGAAGGAGAGGAGAGTAGCAATGCGTCATGCCGGGTCCAGATGGAGGGACAATAGTAATAGGGTTTTCATAAAAAAAATGGGCATGTAGCTAGTGGTGTTGCACATTTATCATTTCAGGTTTGCAGTTTTTGTTTTTCTTTACACAAACGAAAAATAATTATCGAATGTGGTGAATTGGATTGCGTGCAAAACTGACAAGTGATTTCCACATGTCATTTCTTTTATGTATGGGAAAACATTCTATCTAAAATTTAAAATGGAAAAAGACATAGTTGACGTGTTACCTGCATTGAATTACAGCATCGTTTGAATCTCCCACGCTTCACAATAGGTCCAGATAAATCATGGTCAATTTGTGAACGAAATATGAAAAAATTAATCTACATGTTCCAGATGAAATCAGTGTTTAGAAGCCAAAATGAAGACAAATTTTTGAGTATTGTAGAGGATATTGTAGTGGATAGTGTAAGAGGGTTTGGGGATGAATGGAGGCGGGTCTAGTTTGAAGGGTCGGGATGAAATGTTTCTGGCCTAAAGATTAACTCGTTTTTTCCACATGGTTTCTCTCTCCATTCTACAATGTTTTATGGCATGTTATTGATTGTGTTTTGTTTTTTCTGGGAAAGCGTATTTATATGGTACAAGTTGGCCGCCATGCTCTTGTATACATCTGTAGAAAAACTTTTAGTAGTTTATTCTTAAGATATTTAATTGTACCTAAGATAATTATACGAATTATATATTGGAATAATTATTTTAAGATAATAAAATATATTAAAGTTTATTTAGAATTTTATAAAAGAGGATGAGGGGTTAGCGCTTGGTAGGAAGAGGAGAAATAGCAATGCATACCAAGTGGGGCATGTCAGATGGAGGACAATAGTAATAGGGTTTCATAAAAAAAATGGGGCATGTAGCTAGTGGTGTTGAATTTTATCATTATCAGTTTTGCAGTTTTTGTTTTCTTTACACAAATAAAAAATATTACGAGCTCTGGTGAATTGGATGGCCTGCAAAATATTTCTGACCGATGATTTCACATGTCCATTTTTTTATGTAGGGAACATTTGTACTTAGTTTAAAAATGGAAACCAACATAATTGACGTGTTCACCTGATGAATTTACAGCGTCGTTTGAATCTCCATCCTGTTCACAAATAAATTCCAGATAAATCATGGTCAAATTGTGAAGAAAATATGAAAAAATAAATAATCTACATGTTCCAGGGTGAATCAGTTTGTAGAAGCAAAATGAAGACAAAATTTATACAGAGTATTTTAGAGGATATGTAGTGGGTAGTGTAGAAGGGTTCGGATGAAATGTTTCTGGCCTAAGGTTAGCCCTCATTTTTTCTACATTGTTTTTCTCTCATTCTACAATGTTTTGGCAATTATTGATTTTGTTGGTGCTTTTTTTCGGTAAAGCGATATTTACACGTACAAGTGGCGCATGCTTCTTCGAAATAACATTCTGTAAAAAAAAAAATTGTTAATAAGTTTATTCTTAGATATATTAATTTATTGTATAATTATATCAATATAATATATGCAGCAGTAATCCACTCCATTACCCAAATGAAATCAAACGGATTATCGAGATAACAGGAATCAGACCTGCCCAACCATTGTATCATAACAAAAAAGATAAAATTGAAAAAATCACCCATGTCCCTTTAAGTTTGACATTCAATCCCATAGTTATTTTTTTGCAAATGTTTAGCTCGCTCCTGGTTATGGGGCGTTGGACGAGCAATCAGCGCTACTCGCTCGCTCAGCTTACCACACGTTCTTCCTTGCCCAGCAATCGTTGCTTGGCGCCGATTTCTTTGGCAAGCCACTACTAGGAAAAAGATTTTCGCCTGGTGGTCCAAAGAGATTTTCCTGCTGGCGGAGGCAGCCGCCTGAGAGTAATGCGCATTGAAAATGAAACTTTCACTAGCGGAATGCCCAGCCGCTTGTGAAAAAAAAAATCTTCACAACGCAGTGATGACTTTTTCACTAGCAATGGCTGCGCATGCGAAAATATTTGTACATGCAGCACCATTAAGCCAGCCGCCATTGATAATATGGCGGAAAAATAAAATACAAAAAATGCATGTGCGAAATCCCCAAATAATCACGATGAATTCACCGCGTAAAAATCACACATCCCAATTCACAGTCATATCCAACAACGAATTCACGAGTCAAATTCACAGTGAGATACCAGATATTAATTGGTGGTGGTCAGCGTCGCAAACGAGATTGGGCTCGGCAACAAGCGCGACGAGGAGGCCCACGGTGGTTAATCGCTCCTCGGCGCTGCCGGAGTGTGCGAGGCAGGAGACGAATGGCTGGCGATGCCGACGACGAGAGGAGGCGCGCTGGGTTGATCTGGGCTCCCTCGGCGGGCGTGGAGAGGGAGAAGGAAGATGGCCGGAGTGACTCCAACGACAAAGAATGTCCCGCGGCAGCGGATCCGTGCTCCCGTGTGGCTACCGACGCTCACCGGTCGGATCCCCTCCGCTGCCCCCTTCCTTGTGCTGATGTAGCGGGAGCCGCTGCCGCCCCGCTTCCCGTCCGTTGCTTTTCGCAGCCGCCCTCTCATCTCGTCATCGTCGTCACCTGGCTTGGCTGCTGCGACTAGCCGGATTGACCAGTGGGAAGGCCGGGGGTTCACAAGATTCGGAGGCCCAACCTCCTGTTGCCTATTGGTGGTGGAGGACAGCAGCCAGCGATGGTGGAGACGACGGCAAACCGGTGGCAATAGAGAAGAAAGGAGGCCGCGAGGGAGAGGGAGAAGGGTTTTGTGAGAGGGTGTGAGGAGAGGCGGAGGCACGCAGGGAGGAGGGATAGAGCCGTACTAGTAGGAGGAGGGGAGCGTGGCGCGCAGGGGTGGTGCACGATGGATTTTATTAGATAACAAGTTTTATTTCTGTAGCGGTTGTTTGGTTTTACCTACCGCCAGCGAAAACCCGATTTAACGCTAGCGAACACTAAAGAGGTCTGTCTCTAAAAGTAGAGTTTGTTTTATTGGCTAGGTCCTCCTAAGTGTTTTGTCAGTGAAAAATTATTTTTTGCTTGCGGCTTTGTTGTGACGCGGATCCTCCCATAATATTTTTACAAGGGTTTGGGTTTTCGTTAAATCGCCAGCAAATAAAAAAGGGTAACCGCACAACAAAATCATTTTTGTTGTAGTGAAGCTAAAAGCCCCGCCAAGTGCAATTTGTTTCCATTGGCTTGCGCTCCTAGTGCGTTGTTGGGACAGCCGACATCCTTCTAAAGCATGGTATACGCAGCCACTTGACCTGCCCTACCGTGAGCTAGAAAGGCGAAAACACATCTCCTCGACTGTGTGTTCGCTCGTCAGGTCTTTGGCACCTTGTTCTATCTTCTTCTGGCCTGTGCTGGCTTCGCATGATTGCTCGTTCTAGGATTGGTGGCCTTCTGCTAGGGTGCGCCTACCAGAGCATCTTCGCGATTGATTTCCGATTTCCCTGATCTTCTTGGTATTTTGGCAGTTGCCAAAGAACGAATCTCTAGGATTTTTCGACTACTCTGTCTCTTCGATTTCGGTTGTATGGGAGTCAATCCATCTATCCGTCTAGAAGGTCCTATGTGATCTCTGGTGGTGCTGGGGTTCTTGGGATCTGCTGGGAAGATTTTTGGGATCCTGCACCTTCTCTCACGTAGGAGCAGTTATTTTTTTTCCTTAATAGTTTTCCTTGTTCACAGGTTTTTTTACTTTCGGTTTTTTCTGCATATCTTTGGCATGGCCTCGCTGGCCGTTTATGTTGTTGTAACAAAAACTTTAGTTTTCCTTCTAATATATTGACATGCAATTTTCTTGGGCGTTTGAAAAAAAATTATTGCACAATTCCTACTACCTACTAATTTTTTGTTTGAACCATATAAGGGGGTGATTCGATTAAGCATATGCTCACCAAGGTGATTTGCATCAAAACTAAGTAAATATGGATTTTACAAACAAAATGATTTATAAATTGAATATCAAACATCAAAATGATATGAGGTGGTTTTGCAATTTTTCTCTAAAGAAAATTATCACATTGACGTACCTGTGGCTTCCGGGGTAGAATCGTCACTGCACCTCGCGGTCGTCTTTTCCTGATGGATCTGCCTGGTGCCTCCATCGTTATTTATGCAGAATAGTTCTGGCCAATTCTCTTATTTCAGTACAGAACAGATCGCAGAACACGATTTCTAATTTAGTTGAAGAGTAAATTTGCACTGGCGGTCCTTAAACTTGTTAAGTGGGTTTTCATCTAGGTTCGCACA
>WNHE01000023.1:0-11959 GCA_009805545.1 Oryza longistaminata
GGCCCAATTTAGTTCTCAAATTCATTTTCCCAAAAACATCACATTGAATCTTTAGACACATCCATGAAGCATTAAATATAGATAAAATAAAAAACTAATTGCATAGTTAGGGAGAAAATCGCGAGACAAATCTTTTGAGCCTAATTAGTCCATGATTAGCCATAAGTGTTACGGTAACCCACATGTGCTAATGACGGCTTAATTAGGCTCAAAAAATTCGTCTCGCGGTTTCCAGGCGAGTTATGAAATTAGTTTTTTCATTCGTGTCCGAAAACCCCTTCCAATATCCGGTCAAATGTCCGATGCGACACCCAAAAATTTTCTTTTCGCGAACTCAACAGGGCCTAATCAGCCCTCACCATGGACAGTACCGTTTCATTTTTTTTTTCTTTGACCCGATTGCATTAGATTAACAAACAAGCACGGAGCTATAAGCTACTAAAACACAATGCAAAATTGCAAATATCACAGCGCACTAACGATAAATCATTCAAATGGTGGAAAAAATCAAACAAAATGGTTAAATTAATATAGGGCTGCATGTGAATGCCACAAGACCAGTTTTACCAAACCATTGTAGGCTTTATAAACTGTAGTTTTCTACATTACCTTGGCTATGAGTTGTCTGTTTACTAGCAAATCAAGAGCATGCTGGGGATGTATCCCCAACCCGTCTTTTTATTTCATTAAAAACTCATCGGGTATGTGTTATGGCAGATGCCAGGAATGTAAAACATTTTCATTGTCTAAACAAAGAAGATTCCATGAAACCATGCAAACATGAAATGCAGAATTCACATCAGAGCTTACAAACGTTGGCATCGACAGTTCAACCACATTAGGTTCAATATCAATGGCCTCGCAAAGGCCAACTTTTGGATTGACAGGAAACGGTATAGTAACTGAAACCCATTAGTCTCATACTCTCATGTCATAAATCCTTTTCCACTACAGCAGAAATGCAACTACCATGAGAGAATCCTAATCCTATTCATAAATTCAGAATAGACGACAACATGGCTAAAAGTAAAATTCTGAATCAGGTGGTAAGCTTCTTGACAATTCACAGGGATCATTTACTCTTCTTAATCACTTTGCTGTTCTGCAGGAGGCTCTTCCTGTTGTTCCTGAGGATCCTGCCACAGATACCCCGGATGACCTTGCTGACCACCATACGCTATTCCTGCACCTGGGACCTGCTGCTGTGGCACATAGTAGCCATACGGATATGAGTCAGCAGGGACACCCAAGGGCGGCAATCCAGCCCTAGGGAGCCCAACTCCCTCCTCCTTCAAGTCATCCCTGGGAACTATATCTACCAAGAAATCGTACATATCCGTCCTGGTGATGGCAGCTGCTATGTCATTCTTCTGCAAGGTACGGCGCTTGTTCTCCTCCGTGTGCATCCATGATCTCAGGGTCAGCTCCAGTATGAATATCTCACATGCTTTCGCAAAGATCACAGGAGCCTCTGCGGAGATCATGCGAACGTCCTCATCTGCCTTCATGATCTTCTTTATCCTAGCAAGTGGCAAGCTGTGGTTCTTGAAGTCAGTAGTTTGTTCAATATCGGCCAGACGTTCAGCCCAAAACTGCTGGAGTTGACGCTGTTGCTGCTGCTGAAGCTGCTGGTGAAATTGCTGGGCTTGCTGATAGACGAGCTGGTGCTGAGCACTCAGTTGATCTGGGTTGGCAGGGAACGACGGTGCTGGCTGTGAACCGGCAGGAATGACAGCAGGAGCTGTAGGCACTGTTGCTGCAGGCGGGTATGCAGGGTACACTTGTGATCCACCAGCAACAACACCAATTGCCGGCTGAGGTTGTGATGATGGCTCCATGTCCTCTCTTGCTTGTCCCAAAACTTATGATATTTCCAACACTGCAAAATAAGAATAACAAACATTGTCAGTTGCATTCTCGATTAGGTAATAGTCCTAGCCTCCCATGTTACAAACTAATAAATTATGCAGATGAATCGATCTGCTATAGTTTTACTTTTAAGTTCAATGTCTAAACTTGTTCTGAAAAATAGTCTTCCGACATAAGATGCTAGCATCAGTTTTATGTACCAGCAGCAGAGCAGGGAATTCATAATTGAAGAAATCAGCCATTAGTAGACATACTAAAAAATTGCAGATATAAGTAACTGTAAGCATGCATGATGCATCACAAAAGTGTAACTAAAAGGATCTTGTAATAAAGTCTACAGGAGAAAATCATCGAACAGAATGTTTGATCAGAAAGCAATAGCAATTAGCAACCATGTTTGGTTCCTTAGCCTACCTTGCCTAGCAAGGTTAGCAGTTGGTTGGTTAGATTTTGGGCACATTTTTTTGCGAATACACATAAGCTTTGTGTATCATTGTATTAAGATTTTGGGCACAGTGAGCAACAAATTCCTTGATTTATCTATCATATCCTAGGAAGACTTTCTCTTTCAAGCTTTACCTAGCCAAACTCCCATCATTTAGTACTTCAGCACCTACCAATTTCATCCTTAGCACAAATTAGCAATACCGGTTCTCCTGCTAACCTTGCATAGCCAAATTCTAAGCCACTAGTACTTTAGTACCTTTCCAAATTCATCTTCAGTGCAAATAAGCAAGCCCACAAAAGGTGACCCTTGATAGTGTTTATTTATGAAAAAGAAAATAATATGGTCAGCAAGAATTTTCAATGTTTGTCTGAAAGCCTCCCTGTATGATAACACACACGATTAAGACTGTGAGTTGTATTAGTAGTCATTAGTGGCCACGGGGTTTCTTATTGCAAACAGGCCCCACAGGTGCCCTGCAAAGCATAGTTAATTCTCCAATAGTTAAACATTGCCCCAAGACAGTGACAAGGGGTGGGAAAGGCTGAGGCTCAAAAACATTTGAATAATGGCAGTACCATACTTGTATGATATTGCTATCTAAAAGCATGATCAATATGAGCACGCATCAAAACAAATAAGAAGTTGATGGCAATGGATACAGATATCTGAATCAAGGATAATCATGCACATTTTAAATTATGATAAACTAGCATCACATCCCATGAGTTGTGATGGATCGAAATAAATATACACAAATTTTGAGTTTAAACAAGTAATCATTATCTAATCTAAATAATTGTATACATATAATAATGCAAGATCAACCGATAACTAATATATGCATATGCAACAGTGAAAGAATGCAATATTTTACACAAAAAAAAAATCCTATAAACAGCACATGTGTAGATGGTCTATTCTAAACCCATTAATGAAAAATCTGATCATGCATAGAACCAGAACCAATTCCTCTTTTTAAATAGTATTGGTGGTCTCTCTTCTATGCATAGATTCAATAGGACTAATCACAATCCACATACATACCCGTATGTCCTTCAGGCACAATACTTGTAGCACAAGGCTGTCAAGACTAAGGATTCCAAACTGTTAACACATCTAATAGATCACGTGGGGCTATTTCAGTACACGCTGCTAATAACATCTAATACATGTAGGAGGTATATATTCCTCAGTGTACTACAAAGGAAGAACAGATCTAGTAGGTCATAAATAAGGCAACTATTACAGTATAGTTCTAGATTTCCAGTTATGCTACACAATCAGGCGAGTTAGGGCATACAAATATATAATCAGTAGTAGGTCTGTGACTGCTTGAGTACTAGCTAACAATTTTAAAAACCTTGGTATTTGTGATATTTGTTAGATAGGCAATCAAAGTCAAATGTATGTAGGAAACAGAAAATTTTAATCAAACAGGCCAAATTCATATCTGAAGGATGTCCCTGATTGTACATTGAACTGCTCACCCCCCTCGATCTATGCATTTATTTTGCACACGCACAGATATAAACACTACAAGAAATATATCTGATCATCTGAAACAAGTTTCGCTAGACCAAATCATTAAACTTATCTAAAGCCAGGCTATTGCACAACTGGATTTAAGTGGAAAGTTGGCAAACAAGCTAGTACTTACCGTCTTATGCATGCAACGTAGATTCCTTATGCACCTGAATTTCTCCTTTTCAATTTGTACAAGTCTCAATCAACAAAAGGGTATATATATAACTCGATGATGGGAAAGTCGCAGTTATCGGATAAGCATGATTTGGTATTGATATGGCAGTAATTAAAGATATGGGTCCACTTCCTTTTTTTGTTACTTTCTAGACCTTTTCAGAGGATAAAAATTTGCCATCGACAATTTCGTGACTCAAACATTTTGGTTCACAGGGGACTTGTGACCTGAGCATTTTTTTCTGACAAGCGACAACTGAAACTAACTAATAAATTATTATGCTAGGTTACGAATGTAGCGATGGACCAGATATAACACAAGTGGCCCAACCTGACCAAGCCCCACAAGGATTTGGCCTGCTAGGTATGCTCAAAATTATGTCAGTCAAGGCCCAAAAAATATCATTAAACTGGGCTAGTGAATGTGTCAAGGCCCTTGTACTCTTCAGCCTAGCTTAAGTTATCAGCCTGTCTTCAAGGAAAATTAGTCCAGCTGGAGGTTGCAATGTTGGGTTGGGTCCCTACTGAGTTAGGGGGTAGTAGGGCTTGAGATTAGAAACTTTTATTTGATTACTTCCAGTTAGAGGATTTTGCTAACAATGACAATTTTGGCATTATTCTCAATAAAATTTAATTCATGTTCTGTTCTTATAGACTTGAATTGAATTACAGCTGAAGAAAACTTTGTACAAATCTAGTGTAGACAATCCATTGACTCTCTTAACCTACAAACGTTTCATTTATTTTTTTTTCTTTGACCCGATTGCATTAGATTAACAAACAAGCACGGAGCTATAATCTACTAAAACACAATGCAAAAATGCAAATATCACAGCGCACTAACGATAAATCATTCAAATGGTGGAAAAAAATCAACCAAAATGGTTAGATTAATATAGGGCTGCATGTGAATGCCACAAGACCAGTTTTACCAACCAAACCATTGTAGGCTTTATAAACTGTAGTTTTCTACATTACCTTGGCTATGAGTTACTGTTTACTAGCAAATCAAGAGTACGCTGGGATGTATCCCCCACCCGTCTTTTTATTTCATTAAAAACTCATCGGGTATGTGCTATGGCAGATAACAGGAATGTAAAACATTTTCATTGTCTAAACAAAGAAGATTCCATGAAACCATGCAAACATGAAATACAGAATGACCCACATCAGAGCTTACAAACGTTGGCATGGGCAGTTCAACCACATTAGGTTCAATATCAATGGCCTCGCAAAGGCCAACTTTTGGATTGACAGGAAACGGTATAGTAACTGAAACCCATTAGTCTCGTACTCTCATGTCATAAATCCTTTTCCACTACAGCAGAAATGCAACTACCATGAGAGAATCCTAATCCTATTCATAAATTCAGAATAGACGACAACCTGGCTAAAAGTAAAATTCTGAATCAGGTGGTAAGCTTCTTGACAATTCACAGGGATCATTTACTCTTCTTAATCACTTTGCTGCTCTGCAGGAGGCTCTTCCTGTTGTTCCTGAGGATCCTGCCACAGATACCCCGGATGACCTTGCTGACCACCATACGCTATTCCTGCACCTGGGACCTGCTGCTGTGGCACATAGTAGCCATACGGATATGAGTCAGCAGGGACACCCAAGGGCGCAATCCAGCCCTAGGGAGCCCAACTCCCTCCTCCTTCAAGTCATCCCTGGGAACTATATCTACCAAGAAATCGTACATATCCGTCCTGGTGATGGCAGCTGCTATGTCATTCTTCTGCAAGGTACGGCGCTTGTTCTCCTCCGTGTGCATCCATGATCTCAGGGTCAGCTCCAGTATGAATATCTCACATGCTTTCGCAAAGATCACAGGAGCCTCTGCGGAGATCATGCGAACGTCCTCATCTGCCCTTCATGCTTCTTTATCCTAGCAAGTGGCAAGCTGTGGTTCTTGAAGTCAGTAGTTTGTTCAATATCGGCCAGACGTTCAGCCCAAAACTGCTGGAGTTGACGCTGTTGCTGCTGCTGAAGCTGCTGGTGAAATTGCTGGGCTTGCTGATAGACGAGCTGGTGCTGAGCACTCAGTTGATCTGGGTTGGCAGGGAACGGCGGTGCTGGCTGTGAACCGGCAGGAATGACAGCAGGAGCTGTAGGCACTGTTGCTGCAGGCGGGTATGCAGGGTACACTTGTGATCCACCAGCAACAACACCAATTGCCGGCTGAGTTGTGATGATGGCTCCATGTCTCTCTGCTTGTCCCAAAACTTATGATATATTCCAACACTGCAAAATAAGAATAACAAACATTGTCAGTTGCATTCTCGATTAGGTAATAGTCCTAGCCTCCCATGTTACAAACTAATAAATTGTGCAGATGAATCGATCTGCTATAGTTTACTTTTAAGTTCAATGTCTAAACTTGTTCTGAAAAATAGTCATCCGACATAAGATGCTAGCATCAGTTTATGTACCAGCAGCAGAGCAGGGAATTCAAATTGAAGAAATCAGCCATTAGTAGACATACTAAAAAATTGCAGATATAAGTAACTGTAAGCATGCATGATGCATCACAAAAAGTGTAACTAAAAGGATCTTGTAATAAAGTCTACAGGAGAAAATCATCGAACAGAATGTTTGATCAGAAAGTAATAGGCTTTTGCGGCGGGAGTAATTACCGTCTTACCGCGGGGGGTCGGTAACCCACCCTAAAACGGTAAGGTGAACCCTGACCCCAACTCGATTGAACGAACCTACTCCCTCCGTACTCGTAAAGGAAGTCGTTTTGGACAGCGACACGGTCTCTAAAATACAACTTTTGACTTATTGTTTCTATAAATATATTTATTGAAAATTGATATATGTATACTTATATGAAAGTATATTTCAAAACAAATCTATTCATTTAATTTTTACATTTTCAAACTCAACAATTCAAGAGTTATTCATGATTTATATTCTCATGGTTTGACTTAAACATTATTCTAAACGATTTTCTTTACGATCCCGTACGGAGGAAGTATGAGTATAGGAGCGTACTAGGTGCTACTGCGTTTGACTTTGACTGGGTGCGCAGCGTTAGGGTGCATCTCATCACTCATAAACCGAGTAGGCAAGCATATGAAGCAGCACATGGGACATGGGAGGAGTGTAGGCGGTACCGCGCTTGACTACTTGTCTCTTGGCGATGGGCGATGGGAGAACCCGGGACCGTTAGCTGTGTGCATCATTGCATATTTGCATGCAGTGCGTGACGAATTACTACTAGTGAATTTTTCAGCCATTTTTCCTGGGATTTTCCCCTTTTTTTTAAGTTAAGAATGTAGCCCACACGGCCACACATTCACAGGACAATATGCATCGTAGGTTACTTTTGAGATACTTAATTTTTTTTAAAAAAAAATGCCTTCGAGTGGTCAAAGCGTAAACTACCTAATTGTAAACACAATTAATTGGAAGTGCGGTCTAGCGGGACCATGCTGGCTCTTGGTCTTGGGAGATGAACGGTAGGAGCTGGGAGATCAGCATGCGAGCAAAGCTGCAGACTCGACGTGGTTTCCGGGCTTGCCTATCTCGGCAAGGTCTTCTTCTCGGGGCCTCCGGCTTGGACGAGGAATATTTGCCATTTGCGGCGAGCCGGCGAAAGCGAACTGACTAATATGGCTGGCGAGTGGTGACTGGCGTCATGTATCTTGACGAGCTCTCGTCTCCGGCCTTTTCAACAGAGCAATATTGGTCACCGTGGAGCTTTTGACATCATTGCTATGAAGATTTTGCTATGTAGATGGGACGGATAATGAGGGGAAAATATTCTCTCAACATAAGCTGGTCATATACTGATGTACCTAAAAGTTTAGGTTGACGACTACAAATTACAGGTGGGTTTATTTCTGAATTTCTTCAGTTTACTTGTGCTAATTAACCAACTGCTTATACATACATTCCTCGCAAAAGATACTCAATCTGTTAAACTTTTTTTCAGAGGTAGTTACTTGGCATGGTTGCATCGTGCAAACGGTAAGCACAACTGAGTACACTCCCCACGCCCAATGCACCTATACTCCCTCCGTTAAAAAAAAAAAATTCCAATACGAGATATTAGTATCAACACATTTCACGCTAGGTTGTTTTCCCTTGACAGAGAAAGATACCTTGTACACGCCTTAATAAGCCAGCGTAATGGGTTAGGAGGCATCATGCTTACGCAGACATTCACAACGCGCGCACACTCACCCCTATGAACGCACGCACGTAAACCCTACCCTACCCCTATAAGCATCTTTGAAGACTGGACCGGCAAATCCTGAAGAAATTGACGAAGTCACCACAGGCAGAAAGATACCTTGTACACGCCTTAATAAGCCAGCGTAATGGGTTAGGAGGCATCATGCTTACGCAGACACTCACAACGCGCGCGCACTCACCCATATGAACACACGTACGCAAACCCTACCCTACCCCTTTGAGCATCTTTGAAGACTGGGCCGACAAATCCTAAAGAAATTGATGAAGTCACCACAGGCGTCTCGCTGTCGACAGGTACGTCGCCTACCACTGAAAGCACAACGCCGTTAAATCCTGGAAAATTCGCTCCCATAGAGAGTCGAACCTAGGACCTCATGTGCTACTGAGGCTCTTGTAACCACTAGGTTACAGGCCCTTTCGCACTGAATTTTTTTTCTAGTTTATTTGTACACTACTTTCTGTTATTTACGAAGAGACCACAGCTGTATAAAATGGCTTGACTACACTCCGCGACCATACTAAGGCCCAATTTAGTTCTCAAATTCATTTTCCCAAAAACATCACATTGAATCTTTAGACACATCCATGAAGCATTAAATATAGATAAAATAAAAAACTAATTGCATAGTTAGGGAGAAAATCGCGAGACAAATCTTTTGAGCCTAATTAGTCCATGATTAGCCATAAGTGTTACGGTAACCCACATGTGCTAATGACGGCTTAATTAGGCTCAAAAAATTCGTCTCGCGGTTTCCAGGCGAGTTATGAAATTAGTTTTTTCATTCGTGTCCGAAAACCCCTTCCAATATCCGGTCAAATGTCCGATGCGACACCCAAAAATTTTCTTTTCGCGAACTCAACAGGGCCTAATCAGCCCTCACCATGGACAGTACCGTTTCATTTTTTTTTTCTTTGACCCGATTGCATTAGATTAACAAACAAGCACGGAGCTATAAGCTACTAAAACACAATGCAAAATTGCAAATATCACAGCGCACTAACGATAAATCATTCAAATGGTGGAAAAAATCAAACAAAATGGTTAAATTAATATAGGGCTGCATGTGAATGCCACAAGACCAGTTTTACCAAACCATTGTAGGCTTTATAAACTGTAGTTTTCTACATTACCTTGGCTATGAGTTGTCTGTTTACTAGCAAATCAAGAGCATGCTGGGGATGTATCCCCAACCCGTCTTTTTATTTCATTAAAAACTCATCGGGTATGTGTTATGGCAGATGCCAGGAATGTAAAACATTTTCATTGTCTAAACAAAGAAGATTCCATGAAACCATGCAAACATGAAATGCAGAATTCACATCAGAGCTTACAAACGTTGGCATCGACAGTTCAACCACATTAGGTTCAATATCAATGGCCTCGCAAAGGCCAACTTTTGGATTGACAGGAAACGGTATAGTAACTGAAACCCATTAGTCTCATACTCTCATGTCATAAATCCTTTTCCACTACAGCAGAAATGCAACTACCATGAGAGAATCCTAATCCTATTCATAAATTCAGAATAGACGACAACATGGCTAAAAGTAAAATTCTGAATCAGGTGGTAAGCTTCTTGACAATTCACAGGGATCATTTACTCTTCTTAATCACTTTGCTGTTCTGCAGGAGGCTCTTCCTGTTGTTCCTGAGGATCCTGCCACAGATACCCCGGATGACCTTGCTGACCACCATACGCTATTCCTGCACCTGGGACCTGCTGCTGTGGCACATAGTAGCCATACGGATATGAGTCAGCAGGGACACCCAAGGGCGGCAATCCAGCCCTAGGGAGCCCAACTCCCTCCTCCTTCAAGTCATCCCTGGGAACTATATCTACCAAGAAATCGTACATATCCGTCCTGGTGATGGCAGCTGCTATGTCATTCTTCTGCAAGGTACGGCGCTTGTTCTCCTCCGTGTGCATCCATGATCTCAGGGTCAGCTCCAGTATGAATATCTCACATGCTTTCGCAAAGATCACAGGAGCCTCTGCGGAGATCATGCGAACGTCCTCATCTGCCTTCATGATCTTCTTTATCCTAGCAAGTGGCAAGCTGTGGTTCTTGAAGTCAGTAGTTTGTTCAATATCGGCCAGACGTTCAGCCCAAAACTGCTGGAGTTGACGCTGTTGCTGCTGCTGAAGCTGCTGGTGAAATTGCTGGGCTTGCTGATAGACGAGCTGGTGCTGAGCACTCAGTTGATCTGGGTTGGCAGGGAACGACGGTGCTGGCTGTGAACCGGCAGGAATGACAGCAGGAGCTGTAGGCACTGTTGCTGCAGGCGGGTATGCAGGGTACACTTGTGATCCACCAGCAACAACACCAATTGCCGGCTGAGGTTGTGATGATGGCTCCATGTCCTCTCTTGCTTGTCCCAAAACTTATGATATTTCCAACACTGCAAAATAAGAATAACAAACATTGTCAGTTGCATTCTCGATTAGGTAATAGTCCTAGCCTCCCATGTTACAAACTAATAAATTATGCAGATGAATCGATCTGCTATAGTTTTACTTTTAAGTTCAATGTCTAAACTTGTTCTGAAAAATAGTCATCCGACATAAGATGCTAGCATCAGTTTTATGTACCAGCAGCAGAGCAGGGAATTCATAATTGAAGAAATCAGCCATTAGTAGACATACTAAAAAATTGCAGATATAAGTAACTGTAAGCATGCATGATGCATCACAAAAGTGTAACTAAAAGGATCTTGTAATAAAGTCTACAGGAGAAAATCATCGAACAGAATGTTTGATCAGAAAGCAATAGCAATTAGCAACCATGTTTGGTTCCTTAGCCTACCTTGCCTAGCAAGGTTAGCAGTTGGTTGGTTAGATTTTGGGCACATTTTTTCGCGAATACACATAAGCTTTGTGTATCATTGTATTAAGATTTTGGGCACAGTGAGCAACAAATTCCTTGATTTATCTATCATATCCTAGGAAGACTTTCTCTTTCAAGCTTTACCTAGCCAAACTCCCATCATTTAGTACTTCAGCACCTACCAATTTCATCCTTAGCACAAATTAGCAATACCGGTTCTCCTGCTAACCTTGCATAGCCAAATTCTAAGCCACTAGTACTTTAGTACCTTTCCAAATTCATCTTCAGTGCAAATAAGCAAGCCCACAAAAGGTGACCCTTGATAGTGTTTATTTATGAAAAAGAAAATAATATGGTCAGCAAGAATTTTCAATGTTTGTCTGAAAGCCTCCCTGTATGATAACACACACGATTAAGACTGTGAGTTGTATTAGTAGTCATTAGTGGCCACGGGGTTTCTTATTGCAAACAGGCCCCACAGGTGCCCTGCAAAGCATAGTTAATTCTCCAATAGTTAAATATTGCCCCAAGACAGTGACAAGGGGTGGGAAAGGCTGAGGCTCAAAAACATTTGAATAATGGCAGTACCATACTTGTATGATATTGCTATCTAAAAGCATGATCAATATGAGCACGCATCAAAACAAATAAGAAGTTGATGGCAATGGATACAGATATCTGAATCAAGGATAATCATGCACATTTTAAATTATGATAAACTAGCATCACATCCCATGAGTTGTGATGGATCGAAATAAATATACACAAATTTTGAGTTTAAACAAGTAATCATTATCTAATCTAAATAATTGTATACATATAATAATGCAAGATCAACCGATAACTAATATATGCATATGCAACAGTGAAAGAATGCAATATTTTACACAAAAAAAAAATCCTATAAACAGCAC
>WNHE01000064.1:0-22456 GCA_009805545.1 Oryza longistaminata
TCCCCTCAAGGTAGCAACGGCCGCGACCTCCTCCTTCCTTCCTTGTCCCTTTCCCCATCAACCCTCATCGTTTCCCCTCATTGCAGGATTGCGTCTAGGAATCTGTGGTGGAAGGATGCGGCTGCAGCGGCTCCTGGCAACATCACCTCCTTGCCCTCCATTCTCGTCGTCGCATACTACATAGCTAGAGTAAGGAAACCCTATAACAGAATGAATTTTTGTTTTCATGGTCAGATCTGTTCAAGTATTAATTTGTGATGTTGGCAAATCAGTTCAAGCAACCCTAGCACTGTCCTTTGTTGAAAAGAAAATCAGTTCAAATATTAATGTGTGATATTAGCAAGTATTTTTTTATGAGATGATTTGTGCTTCAGCATGATATGTCAACATGTTTATTTTTCTTTGATTGTTGTATTGTAGATGGATAAGACGACCAAGCTTTTAATTTTTGTTGCTGCTGCAAATATATTATTGTCGATGATGGCCACGATTATTCAGTGTAGGAAAAGAAAGGTGCAAGGAAGGGTCCAACAACTATCGTGGTCCCTCTAAACCCGGGAACTCCTCCCTCTAGCTTCCCCTCCGCCACCCCCACCCTCATTACGAATGCTAACTTTGCAGAGTTTGATGGAGCTCATCAGAGCTCACCGGAGCTAGAGAAGGTTGTACTACATTAATCGTATGTAGAGCAAATGCATGTGAAGATCAAAGAATTTGTAAGATTTTGATTTGATTTTTTTGTTGTTGAATACCATTTAGCACATCCGTACATTTACGTTCCAAATTAATTCTCAAAGTATATAAATTACCCTAAATTAGTTCACTATAAATAAATTAGCACCGTGTATCAACAATCTCCGCGTACAGGCATGAAACAAGCATTTTCTTATTTTTACAGTATATTCTTGTGTAAAAGAGGTGGAGGAGATCGAGATTCCTAATGTGCTATATATATTAATAAATGTATACACAAGGAGAGTTTATGTACACTATGGTTATAATAATGCAAAATGAGTTAAATTAGTGTGGTTCAAACCAATTTTGTTGGTAGTGTTAAATACATTTATATGCTATCACAACGTCAACTATATTGTATTTTGCAAAAGTGTTAATCACATTTTTATGCCAATAAGTGTTAATAACATTTTTTTGCCAATATACAATATTAATTAAATTTTCTTGCAGCTATAATGTTATTTTCACTAGATAGCTTAAAATTGAAAGGCACATAACACTTTGCAATCTCTTTTACATCCCACACATGCTAGCAGCCACTTATCTATCCATATTTACATTCTCACATTCAAGAAGGCACTTGTCCATCCATTTTTTACATTCTACATGCAACTATGCAAGCAGCAATCTATCCATTTTTACATTCTCACATTCAAGCAGGCACTTGTCCATGCATTTTTACATTCTACATGCAACTATGCAAGCAGCAATCTATCCATTTTTACATTCTCACATTCAAGCAGGCACTTGTCCATGCATTTTTACATTCTACATGCAACTATGCAAGCAGCAATCTATCCATTTTTACATTCTCACATTCAAGCAGGCACTTGTCCATGCATTTTTACATTCTACATGCAACTATGCAAGCAGCAATCTATCCATTTTTACATTCTCACATTCAAGCAGGCACTTGTCCATGCATTTTTACATTCTACATGCAACTATGCAAGCAGCAATCTATCCATTTTTACATTCTCACATTCAAGCAGGCACTTGTCCATGCATTTTTACATTCTACATGCAACTATGCAAGCAGCAATCTATCCATTTTTACATTCTCACATTCAAGCAGGCACTTGTCCATGCATTTTTACATTCTACATGCAACTATGCAAGCAGCCACTTGTCCATCCATTTGGACAAGCATAAGCGGCAAGAGAATGGCAAAGTGCACACTGAATGCTTGTTATAAGGCGACGTCACTGGACTTTTGACAAAGAGATGAAGCATTTTTGACCGACGGATGAAACACTATGGTCTTGTGTGTCCCATTATGTTGCCTTTCGTATTATGGTCTCAACATTTTTGCAATGAAACAGTACCATATCACACTAGATTATCATTTTTGCACCATATTGCACCACGGCCAACCTACTGCGGTAAAGTCACACTGTTAATTACATTTTATTTTTGCAAATATGTTAGTTACATATTTCGGAGATATTGTGTGAGTTACATTTTTTTTGCCAACGCAGTGTTAATTCCATTTCTTTTGCATATATAACGTTGATTAATGCATGATCATCAAGATTGAAACGTAGTGCATAACTCATTGCAATATATTTACTTCATCATATACCATCGATCGGCCAAATATCCTTCCTCCGGCTGGATGAGCACACAAGGCATGAGAAGGTTAGAGTGCTAATCAAATGCTAGTTGTTAAGGTCACATGACTAATTGTTTTCTAAAACTAGAGGATTTTAATGGAAAAGCTATGAAAGGAATACAAAAGTTAATATGAAATGTTGGTAACACCGACGATAACTGGTGATAGCAGGAGAAGCACTCAATGTATGTCATATGCCAGTTACTTAGACTACCAATTTTGTACATAGACATTATAGCTCACTTTTGTTTTCTTTTTCTTTTTCGCTCCACGAGAAAGGATCAAAACCGGTATTGCAAGATATTTGAAATCTAGTTATTTAGTTATTTATGTTGTCCAACTCTTAGACAACTATGAATATGATATTAAAACTCTAGTTACTATATATAACACCAGTTACACATAGTATGTAGGGACCTGGGACCCATGACCCCACGTCGTCCCTAGCGGGTGGCTCGGGGGAAAAAAAACTAGTTGCTGCCGCCCCACTCCTCCACCACTCCCTCTGTCTCGCCACCGCAAGAGCAATCCGCCAATCATCGTGCGGTGAACCGAGATGGCGGAGGCGAGGCTAGATCCCGGCGGTGAGCCAACGCAAGGAAATCAAGGCGATGCTGGTGCGACAGGATCAACGAAGCAACACCACGACGACGATGATGGGGAGTTCGGTGTCCTGTGGAGAAATGTCAACAAATGCTGGTAACTGCCGTGGTATAGTAACTTGATCCCCTGCTGGTCACACGTTTTGGCATCGGGCTAGTTTTGTAAAATGGGCCATGGTCCTATGCGCCTAGATAGTCCTGATCGACCTCTGGTTTTTTTTAAGATTGAACTAAATTTATTGAAAACATAGCAATATTTTTAACACAAAATAAATGTACCATAGAATATGTTTGTCATGGATTTAATAAACCTAATTTGATTATAATGTTTAATCATATTTTTCTAGAAACTAAAAAGTATTTTGATTTAGAACCAACCTAAGATGACTTGATATAATATACTCCCTCGGTCCAAGAAAAACCTAGAGCTAGATGTTGACATATCCTAGTACGACGAACCTGGATATGTCATCATTCACCTTACGTTTTTTTTTGGATGGAGGGAGTAGAACAAGGATAAGTTAATTCGTACGTAGTTAAATGTGAAAAATATATAAGTACTTCACTTAAATTTTCCCTAAAAGATATGCCAAAAACGGTTGTGTAATTGATTAAGCACCCAAAACAAGTGAAGCTTGAAAGAGCACCTCATCTAGTACTGCAAATTTTTTGTTTAGTGTCTAATGCAAAAACTAGAGTAATTCGAGTAAAGAACTTGAAAAGTTTGGTTTGGGGTGGAAGGAATCAATTCATCATGAACTCCTGGATTAATATGTTTTCTAAAAAAAACATTCTTTCTAACTATATCATTTTTAAGATGCTTTGTGTAAGCTATTGTTAACTTTATTTATTATAAATATCTAAATTTATATCTATAACCATGTAAATAATTACACTGTAATAATTGGATCAAATGACTTTTTTAAAATAAAAATTGGGGCGTTATGTTCTCTCAAACAGGACATTTTTATTTCCTGTTTCAGAATCTGTCTGTGCAAATTAACCGCGATTAACTTCGTAAAAACCGTCTTTTTGAGGCATCTGTAATGCAAAGACACAGGTTATTATGGTTCGTTTCGAAGAATCTATTTTACCCTCGTTTGCACTTTGCAGCCCACGCTCCATCCAAAACCACTATTAAAACCAGAAGCGCTTATATGTGCCGTGATACGGACATTCAGGACTTACCATTATCCTTTCTTATCAATGTGTCAAGTCTAAGCTGGCGGGATCTACCATGGGAGTTATGGTCTTGAGCCCTACTATTGGCTTGTAACTATAAAACGACCCATAAAGCCCTCACTAAAATTTATGTCATGATATTCATTTAGAAAAGGAGGCTATAGTTTTGTATGTATTGTCAACCTCTCTTTATTATTTTTGCTGGAATCCCGGCATTCCGCCCTTAAAATCCTAACATATCAGGGACATAGATATTTTTTTTCTCAAAATCTAAGCACTTAGTTGCCAAATTTTACATGGTCTTTTTTTTATAAAAGAAACACGTACAAATGCATACACTGCATACTTATTTTATAAAACGCATACACACGCACACCCATTCTACGGCATCCTTTTCGGCTATTTAAATCAGAAAACACTTCAAAAATTTGACACACAAACAAGAAAACACTAGTACGAATGATTTCCGATGGATTTTTCATCTTCGTCAGAAAGGATCAATCCAAGTAGCTCTCGAAAATCCCGACTTGAAAACTTGTCCATGTCCTCCGGCTCCAATCGACACGACGCCTGCGACGCCGCCGGCCGCCGACGCCCTTGGGGCGGACGAGCACCACCTGCCCGTCATGGTTTCAATCGTCACCAAACTCCGTTCCGGCTCGGCGAGCCCCCACCCGAATCCGCCGCCTCGTACCCGGAACTCGTCGACCCCCGACAAATGTTCACTCAGCCGGCCTCAGCGAGATCCGCTCCCACCCAGCGACATCCACTCCCAGCCGCGACGGGTCCCTCCGCCGCTCGCCGCACCTCCTCCTGCACGGCCTGGCGGCGGCGACCACCCGCCCGTCGACGCCGCCGGAGGCGAGCAGGTCACGCGCGGTGGCCGTGGCGAGGCAAGCCGGAGATGCACCGTGCCGAAGAAGCCCTCCCCCACCGGCGGGTCGAACGCGGCGCGGCGGCCGCGGCAGTCGATGAAGAAGAGAGGTACACCTCGTCCGCCGGCGGCGATGGCGCCCGCCGCGTCTTGCTTCCGGACCGACGAACCACCCAGCGCCGCCGAGCGCCACGAAGCCGGAACGGCGGCGTGAAGCCGCCGCGCCGCCGAGACGATGGCGGCTGCTTGCAGGCCGAGCATATTTGCGCGGCGGCGAACGTGAACGTCCGCGGGAGAGCTGCAGGCGGCCCTTGACGAGGAACTTGGTACCGTTCCTGCTCATCGAAATGGCGGAATAAAGCCAAATTTATGAACTTATTTTGCTTTTTTTTTAAAAACACTTATTTATAAAGTTATTGAGTAAATTGTATAGAATTACTCGAACTTACAAAGGTATAAATTCCCTAATTCGTACAAAAGGTTTAAAAGAACTTTATGTGTGAGTGACTGTGTGTAACACGTGTGAACCAAGGCCAAAAACATAACACCATAGCCAATTCGATTGGTTAGTATCGTCATTAGGAAGCCACGTCATTAACCACACTTTCCAATCATAATCATCTCATTTTTCCGAACACACGTTTTCAAACTATTAAATTATGTGTTTTTTTGCTAAAAATTTTTATATGAAAGTTGTTTTGAAAAAATCATATTAGTCCATTTTTTCAAAAAATAAAACTAATACTTCCCTTCGTCCCCAAACATAATAAGCATTTTTTGATCCTGACACTGTTTTCGAGAAGCTACTTTGGACCAACATAATATTTATAGAAGTAAAAGATGTTTTAAAAAAAAAGAGTTGCATATTATGATTGTTTACTTACATGATTTGATTTTTGTTTTGCTATTAATGATCAAAGTTAAAAAATGTTTATTTGGTCACTATGCAAAAAGCTTTATCCCCAGCATAAAATACTGTAAAAAACGTTAAACAAGCACCGATTATGTCCTAACTACGTGTGGTTCACGAAGTTCTGCAATTTACAGTGAAATATTGTGGATGTTAGATTGTAAACTCCAATAATTTTTTTTTTTAAAAAAAAAAGTGACTAAATTAGTAGTAAAAAAATCCGAATTACGCTTTTGGACTATTGCGGTCGTTCGATTTACCCATTCAACAAATAACAGACATTTTATCATCTCGAACTCTTTAACCAGTGCTTAACCCCCTAACTCAATCCGAGTGATTTTGAATATTACGTGACTGCAGTCAAGTAAGCTAGAAATTAAAGATAAGAAACAAAAAAAAATCAGCGAGCTCCATCTTCGTCTCCCCTCCCCTTCCTTCCATCTCCCAAATCTCTCCCTCCCTCCTCCCCACTATACAAGGAGGAGCAGTGAGAGGCGAAGGAAAGACCGGGATGGCCTCCCTGAGACGGCGGAAGCAAGAAAGTTTGATGTGTAGGCGATAGCGGTGGCGTCATCCCCAGAAAGGCACAACCCTGCCGGCATCATGCATCATCTCACCCATCGATCTCAGTGAGAGGAAGGGGGATGGCTTCGCAAGGTAGCAAATGGGGGTTCGCTCTTCAGTTGAGAGGAGCGTTGATTTGGCTTGTGCTATGCACATGGATGCAACGAGCGTGCAGCCACACTAAGTGGAGCTAGCGAAGCTCGTGAGGGTGGTGGCAAGGGAGAAGCTGGAGAGATCAACGGGGGCGGGGGCGACGACGGCACGGGACTTGAGAGAGGAGGAAGAAAAGAAAGATATAAGAGTATGAACTGTGGGGACCACTTTATATTTTCTAGAAAAAAAATTTCCCAAACCGTTGACTAGATGGAACATGAGCTAAACTGTTATACGTGTGCGCCACGTAAGAACTGATACCCGCTTTATGGGAGTTAAGGGGTTATAGTCCGTTTGAAATAGTTAGGGTGTAAAATATCTAGTATTTGAATATGAGTATGATAAATCGGACGGACCGCATTAGTTTAGAGGGAAATTTGGACTTTTTTCAAGTTGGTTGGTAACTATATTGTTTGGAAGGTATATGGTCTTTACTATGTTGTAGGTCTGGTTCTTGTGAAATTTTAACACTGTATAAATAGTAATGAGTTTACATTTAACTCCACTGTAATTCCAAATGGAATGGCTTGTTAATTCCAAATGGAATGGCTTTAATTACTGTTTTTTGAGTTATCGGGGGTAATGTTACGGTAAAATTTAGTGTTTGTATTTCTTGATGCTGCTGGAGCCATGTCCTCAATGGCTCAATCTGACAGGACTTTCACTCTACGCCCGTAACCGGCGCGGTTACCGCGGTTACGGGCTTTACGCGGGTACGGTAATGTAATACGCGGTAACCTCCTTAAAATTCAAAATAAATTTAAAAAATAATTTGAATTTTTGATGAATTTTGCACGTTTTGTATTGTTTTTTCAACGTTATGACCGCGGTTACCGCGCGCTAACCGTGCTACACAGGGTGATGCGGTAACCCCGGCCCCGGCGGTTTGGGAGAACCCTAACAGGAGCGCTCAATTTGGATGAACCAGTAGCTGTGATTGCACAGCAATACAGTGAAAGGCCGTATCTCATCCCACTAATCTGTATCGATCCGTTGCGGTTTGAAAAAAATGAACTTTCTTTCCCTATCGCTTTCGTATTTTTTTTAAAAAACATATTTGAACATGTTCTTTTGAAAATAAAGAGTTTTTCTTTTTTATTTTTTTTTTAAAAAAATGGAATTCCAAAAGAAATCGTTGGTAATTTGCGTGCTTAACCAACTGCATGGTTGGAAACGTACTTCCGGAGCACGTCCCTCGCGCAGCTCCTCGCCGTCAGGGAGCGCGACGGCGGCGCGGCGAACGCCCGCGCCGGCGCGGCGCTCCACGCGCTCGTCGCCGCGCGCAGCACGCCTGCCCAAGGCCCTCGATGAAACCTCCAGACCGAAGCGGCCCATCCACCACAGGCGTGGTGCAGCCGCCACGCCGGACCGCCACGCCCGCGCCCAGCCTGGTCACCTGCCGCGGCCATCTCGTCCTCCGCCGAGAGGCGGTCGGCGTCGAAGCAACCGGCCGCGAGCCTCTCCAGCACGCGCACGTCGTGGTCGGCGTCCCGGGCCCGACGCGGCCGCGTCGCGGCGCCCGACCGCACTCCGCGACGACGAACCTGACGCCGCCGCCGCGCCCGCGAGCGGTCGACTGGCCCGCCTCCCCGTCCTCCGGCAGGCTGGGACGATCCTACGGCCGAGGGGCAGCGCCCGCCGCCACCGTCCTCCGCCAGGGACGCGCGGAGGCGGGCCGACGAACGGTCCTCTCGAACGCGGTATCGCGCCCTCGCGCCGTCGAAACCACGCAGCTCGCGCTGGAATGAGCGGGAGCGGGATCCACTGCGCCGTCGAGCGCGGTCAGCGTTGAACAGCATCCGCTCAGGCCGGCGGCGGACGGCGGCTCACGGCGACGCGGCCGTCCTCGATGATGGTGACCGATGGTGGTGGCGCCATGGCTGGCGGCGCAGCACGAAGGAAAAGACGCTCTCGCTCGCTTCCTTGCGATCGCTCGGTTGTGGAAGAAAAAAAAAATTGGCGCAGTTTTTGCGAAGATGTGGATTCCCGCTTGTCGTTGTCACAAATCTCAGTACTTCGTATATGGCTCTAATTGGGATCCTCTGGCTATTAAATACCCTCGCGGAATCTTGTTATTCAGCCGAGCTATTAAACGTAGATTACTAACAAAACCCATTCCGTAACCTGCTAATTGTTGCGAGACGAATCTAACGAGGTATACTTAATCCCCATGTTTTGCTACAGTGATGGCTACAACGTAATCATCCGCTAATATGGATTAATATCCTCGTTAGATTCGTCTGCAAATAACCTAAGGTTTACTGGAAATTGGTTTTGTATAATACTTTAATACCTCCTAAATAGCTAGATTCCGGGGGCTATTGTAATATCCTAGAGACCAACAAAGACTATTGTAGAGCCGATCTGATCGAACTGTGGCGGCTATGGTAGGCATATGGCTAACGACGCCAGCTCAGGCTCCACCGTAATTCGTTGGCTACCTCCATTTCAGGTTGACAATTTTAGCACTTAGCTCATATATATATGTTAATCAATCTTGACACACCCACATACTATACATATATATACTATATATATATATATATATATTCATTAACATCATATATAACATATGCAATGCTAAAAAAGGCTTATAACCTAAAACGGAGAAATGTAATCTCATTCGTAAAACCGTTAAGTTAAGGAGCTTGTTCGGCTCGACTCATTATACACCGGTAAGTTGGAAATGAATAAACTTAAACTTGACTGCGTTTAAAAATGTCCGAGTTTTAGCTGCGTTAATAAACTCATTGACATGTAGTGTGTGATTTGTGAGCCTGTGACCAAGTCTCATGATTAACATTTTAGTATACTATTATGATTCACAAGATTATGCTAATTATACTCACAAATGTTATAGCCTTTATTTTATAGAGAATGGTATTTTTTACTGCAAGCGCCATCGTACCAGAAATATGTTAGCCTTTTTAGAATTCAGAAACTTAGCCTCCTCAAAATAACTTAATCTGAAATTAACCTCATATAAAATTTAAACTCAATATCTTAAAGTGCTACTCAGGTCCTGCAACCGGAACTCACAGGGTTATCGCTACCGTAAAGACGTGAACTTCGAAGTCACCACACCAGCATGTGGTTGGAACAAGAAAATTGTTCAAAACCCGAAGACCCATAAGTATCTAAATTATCTTACGTCATCTCTTACGGGGTGGTGTCACATTCCTTTGTTAATTTAAACCGTGATTTGAGAACATCGTAGCTAATTAAGCTAGTGTCCAGTGTCGTCCTCTAGAAGCAGCTGAATGCCCACTGTATCGGTGACGTTCACCAGAATTCCACCATAACTATATAAATATCGTATATATACTCTATCTCCAAAAAAAGAAAAAACAACGTAAGCCACAACATGCCTCCAACTTTTCTGAGTCACATCTATTCCGATTGCCTATAAATCACGACCAAAATGTGCATTGAACTCTCTCTCTATAGCGATTAACTACCTAGTTTGTCTTTTTATATTCTGAAAATAGTTATACATATTCCAGTTCCTAGATGGCTAACTACAGTCCACACTATTCGATCTCTAATTTCTATCACACTTTGTCTTCGTGGTCATACATATTCGGCCAAACATATGCTTTGAACTTTCTATAGCATTGACTACATATTTTATGACAAACGTAGTAACATTTAATTTTCAACATGCATGGTCGGATCGAGAAAGATCATGCTTGATTTTACTGAAAATGAATGTGGGCCCTCCCTTATATGATTTTTTTTTTTTAGAAATATATTATTTTAATGATAAATTAAAAAAGAAAACTGATCATTTGCTAAACATCTTATAAGCTTTATTACCCTGTCGAACAACCTGGTTTTGATAGGTTGTTGGTCCAATAACAAAAATGAAAATGTATCAACAATGTTCAGACAGGGAGCATCGTCGAACTCTAATTGTTTCGATAGCTAACTGCTTGCACAGTGTTGCGCATCAGTGACTGAATGTCTTTTTTTTAATATTTTATCCCTGTCGAACTCACCTTTGTTTGATATGTTATCTCTGCGTGAACTTTCATTGTTTGATGGGTGCTAACTATAATTTAATCTGTTAACGCACGAATTTTTTGCCAATTCTCTTCTAAAAATTTATTTCTAAACAATCCCCTTAATCATTCCCTGTTTCACCATTTTTATCATTTTAGCTTTGACTAAATCAGATCCTCCAATTCGAATATCACAATTTTCAGAAATTTTGTATACTTTAACATCTGTAAGAATTATCTTTATTTCCAGCCATATAATATTTTCATAATACATAATTTCAGATATCGTTACAATTAATATTAGTTTTAAAAAAATTTAATGAACAAAGTAATAGTATTTGACTTATGACAAAGTTAAAAAACCAAGTAAACTGAAGCAGAGGAAGTAGTTGAGTTTTTTAAACCTGAGGTTTTCGTCATGCACGCCGTCCACCCAGCTGAAACTGACTTCAAAAATCCATCAAAATTCCTGAAACTCAACACAATCGCAATTCAGTCGTGGTTTATTCACCTCCACAAGCTACCCAAAATTTTCAACTTTCCATCACACTCATCCAAAACTTTCTACACACAAAACTTTTAACTTTTTTTTTCTTTAAACTTTCAACTTTTTTCAGAAACTAAGACAGCCTCAAATTGGAATGGCTGTCACCTGGTGCTCAGTCATGCTACGGGATTAATCTTGGAAAATTGAAAATATACCTCCTTTTGAAATATATTCGGCATTATATTACATGTATCGGGAGAATTACAAAAATATACCTCCCGCGGAAATGAGGACGGCGGATCGCTCGCTTCCTCGCGGAATGAGTATCGCGGGATCCGTCGCTCCCTCGCGGGACCGCCCGCCCGCTCCGCCCATCAGCCCGTCGCGCGCGCATGCGGCGCGCCTCCGCGCGGTCACACAGGCCTGCGTGCGGCATGGACCAGATATGTGTGCATGCACGACCAGTCATGCACGACCAGATATGCATAGTTGCAATGTCCATGCATGTACTGCTCGTCACAGCGCGCCGCCTGCGCACCGGCGCGGTGCCCGCCCGCGGGACCGACGGCGGGTGGTTACGTCCCGCCGTGCATCACGATAAACCGCTCTCACGCGGGCTGCGGGAGCAAGGCGGTGCCGCACGGCTGGGCTGCGGATCGCCGGTCCCGCGGAATGGTAACGCGGATCGTACTCGGTTCCGTGTAACCACACTGGCGGGAGGGTATATTTTACAAATTTCTCGTCATATAGGTATAAATGCAAATAATGAAAAAAGAATGTATATTTTTAAATTTAATTCGATTAATCTGATACACGTGCTCAGTCATACAATCCATCATGGAAAAAGGCACCCGAAGGTCCCTCATCTTGTCACCGATTACAAAATCATGCACTCAAGTCGGCAAAACCGGATAATAACACATCCCAAGGACGCCCAACTTACAAAAAAGCAGTGCAAATTAGGTCCCTTAGCGGTATTCGTCCGGTTTTGCGCTGACGTGCGCATACGTGACTTCTTGTGACCATGTCTTTGTTTATGGCTGGCATTGGGTGGCAACATACGGCATTTAGAAAAATTAAAAATAATTCCATGGGCCCACGTGTCCAGTTTCACTAAAAAACTAAAAGAAAACAACGGGCCCCACTCGTCTCGTGGCATGTCTCCCTCCTCTTATCCCCGTATTTCCCTCTTCGCGGCAGTCGGCGGCGCGACGCTAGCGCGGAGAGGATCCGGCGGTCTCCGAAGCGGGCGGTGGACGGCGCATGTCGGAGAGGAGTCAGTGGCGGGCGCGGGAGAGGAGTCGGCGGCCTCCGAAGCGACCGCGGGCGGCGGCATCCGCGGAGAGGAGTCGGCGGCCTCCGGATGCAGGGCGGTGGACAGCCGCATGTCGGGGAGAGGAGTCGGCGGCGTCCGCGTGTTCGTCCGGGGCGGTGGGCGCAAAAAAGAACCTCCTCCGGTGCCTCGCACCATGCGCCGCCACGCTAAACTTACTGTGATGGCCCTCCTCGCGGTCCTCCCCCAACCTCATCGGCGAACGACGATGAACGAACGCAGATGGGTTGAGTTTATTGTTTGTGTTTCTTGACAACATAGAAACGCAAGTCCAGAATATATGCTCGAATCTCAATGTCACAGAGTCAGAGACACATTGCATCCAACAATTCTCGTCTTGCATTGCATTTGTGGAGGCGGATACAGCCTAGATTACATGTTAGTTTAGCCTATGCAACCTTCGTCCGTGATTGCAGCGACCACATCGACGCCAAGGAAGGAACAAAGGCTTGCTTGTTTTGCTGCTTTCCCCAGGCGGCCGATCGTGCGCGGCGCGGTGATGGCGGCGACGCTGGAAAAGGGAAGGCGGCTCGCGGGGGGCGGAGACGGAAGGTGACGGCCGCACGGCAGGCCAACGGGCACTCTTCAACCGCCCGCCCGCCGCCGCCGTGGGATTTTGTTGGTCAGTGGGCTCGAATGCGCAGCGGGCGGGGATCGTCGAGGAGAGGGAACGGGAAACCGCGAGCGCCCGCCGACCACGCACGCAGCGACGAACACTCGGGGGCCTGGCGGCTCTTGCCCGGCCGGCGCCTCCTCTCCCCGCCCTCGCCCCGCAGCCTCCTCCCACCCTGACGCGGTGCGCCTGCTCCGCACGTCGCCTCGCCCGCCGCGTCGCTTGTCAGCCAAGCCGCGGACCTTCTGCCTCTGCCTCCTCACTCCGCCGACCTCTCGCCGATTTTGTCCCGATCCGCCGACCGCCGCTGCAGAAGGAAAAATCGAGAGAGACAGAGAGAAAGAGGGAGGAAGGGAACAGAGGGGAAGGAGAAGGGGATGACGAATGGCATCTTACATCGTTTGGGGGCGGGGGGATGGCGGTGGGGTGTCGGGGGGGGGGGGGGGGGGGGGGCGCGGGGGGGGGCCCCCCCCCCCACGTGGAACCACACTGATACTGCTGCTACTCCCTAAATCAATATAAAACCGAGGTCAAAACCCACGAGGGCCTAAATTGAATGGTTCTCGTATTGAGAGATATCGTAATATTCTGGTTTGTGGTTGGGACGATCTCGTAACTTGTAACTTGATGACAAGTTGGGACCTTCTGCGTACTCTTTCCTCTATAATTATTCTGATAAATTGGCCTGATTTCGTCAAGAAACGTAGGTAACCTTCTAATCTGTAATCAGCATACATGAGATATCTCTGACTAGCTAGTTTTCTCTGCGCAGTACGCTGTACAGACTACGTAGCTGCCAACTGTCATGGTACATTAAGTCATTAACGCCGCCAGCATGACAAGGCTTCCAAGGACATTAGCTTAATTTAGCTACGTAGCTGGTAGCTTTCAAATGAGCAATACTTAAAACGCTGAAGAAAAGAAAATTGTAAGCCCCAAATTATTGTTATTAAACCACGCTAATACTACAGTCGACTCAACCAGTTCGTTATTAGTGACAATATATATACTTGTTCCTTAGTGTACTTGAGCTGCTCTAAGATATTTTGCAAGCCCGGGACAAAATGCAGATTTGATTTACAGAAAAATCAAATCCGAGTCATGGAACGCATAATCCGTGTTTTATTTGGACGGAAATATACAACCGAGCTGGTATATCAGTTTTCAGTTCCATTACGTTAGTCCCAAGATTTCTTTAATTTGTCACTGAATAATTTTGGCAACAATGTGAAAACTGCATCTCAATTTAGAAATATATTTTCTGCGAGAAAACCCTTAATACTACTCTCTCCATTTCCTAAAATATAAGGTCGATATTTGTTAGCTTCGTACTAATAACAAACTAACAATAATATTACTCCTACGTGTTTGATAATACTCTATTTTTAGGATAAGATTATGTCCAATTTATATTCTGACTAATAATAATTTCTAAAATATTTGTCTTATAGACTACCCAGATAATTTAAAAGGTAATTCTCACTAAAATATATTACTATAGGTAGTGCTCAATAGAAAATAGTGATAGAAGAATAATTTTAGATGTGTTCTTTATTTATTTGAAAACGGCAAGTATTATTAACCTAGAGGTAACCGTCATTTTAACAAAGTACGACACGTAGCTATACTAATTTAGATCCTTATATTTTAGAATAGAGCTATACATATTTAGAGTCAATGTATGCCATATGATATAACGTATTTAAAATACTTTCAAGCCGATGTTTATATTGTACTTCCTCCGTCATAATGTAAGCCATTATAAAGCATTCCCATATTATATTGATGTTATGAATCTAGAACATATAATTAACATCAACATAAATGTGGGAAAAGCTATATATGGCTTACTTGTGAAAACGGAGAAAGTTAGCTTTTGATAATACTTAGAACAAATACTTAATATGGTGCAAAGAGAATAGGAGATCATGTAGAAAACAAGGTAAATTACTAAATTATTTCTTGAAAAAATACTTATAATTTGAAAAGGGAATAGAAATTTACTACCGCGTTTACGTTCTTCCTTTTCTTACTCCTAAATCTAATTATTTTAGAATATATTTCAATTCCTTGCAATAATTGATTACCTCCCTCCGTTTCGAAAATGTTTGACACCGTTGAACTGTTTTAGCACATGTTGACGCGTTCGTCTATTAAAAAACTTTTGTAGAATATGTAAATTATATGTCTACATAAATAGATTTAATATGAATCAAATGATAGAAGAATTATATTAATTATAATTTTTTTTAATAAGACGAAGGTCAACACGTGCTAAAAGCTCAACGCCGTCAACAATTTCGAAACGAGGATAGTATTTTCTGTGAACTTTTCTCAAGACCAAAATCATGCATAAGAATTTTATTACTGTGTGCTGTGTGGTGACTTGACAATGTAGAGTATCAAACCCACAAAAAATTTTAATGATACCTCACCTCTCAAAAAGAGGAATCCTCGCCCCAAAAAAAAAAAAAAATCTGCCTCCCCATGTTCCCGTTGCTCCTATGCAAAGAGGAAGGACGAACGACGTCACGGACACCTCGCACTTATAAATGAGGGGTTCTTCCCGCGATCACACTCCAGCCAAACAACGGTAAGTCAAATTCGTCGAACATCTCGCGCGCGCGTCCAGTGGACGGCGAGAACGAAAAGCACGCCGTGCGAGTTGGGAGAAGAGAGAAGGCGAAGTGTGATGGGGGAGGCAGCGGGCCGTGTCCGGCGACGCTTGGCGCCGCGCGCGCGGTGCGCCGTGCTCGTCCGTGTCCCGCGTCGCGCCGTCCGCCGGCGCCGGTGGAGGCGAGAGCGCGTCGGGCTGTCCTTCTTCGACACGCCGTGGGTCGGTGGCTCTCCGCCGATCCAGCGCGTGTTCCCTAGTACGAGACGGAGCGGCGCGGACGCGCGGTGGGGATGGGTTCGCGCGGGCGGTCGAGCGGCTCAAGGGCTCGCTCGCCGCCACGCTGGCGCTGAACCTGCCCCTGCAAGGGTAAGCTGGTCTACTGTGAGGAGACTGGAGGACGTCGTGGTGAACTGCGCCGCCGCGACCGACGCCGACGCACGGGTGGCGTTTCGTCGAGGCCCGAGGGCGGAGGAACGAACGGCGCCGAGCCCATGGACGTGCGCGGGCTTCGCCGGCGACGAAGGCCGCACGACGTCGCGGCCGTTCCTCGCGCTCTGTGCCGGAGCTCGACACCCGGGCGCTCTTCCGGCGCCCGTGCTGTCCCGTGCAGGTCCACGGTCGCCTCGGCGGCGGCGCCGGCCTACGCGCTCGCCCTGTCCGTCACCTCAACGCCGTCGCCGACGGCCTCGCGCCCGTGTGGCAGTTCAATCGGAGGCGTGGTCCGTCGCCGCCCGCGTCGGCTCGCCGGTGAACCAAGTCGCTAGTCGCGCCCCGCACTAACCCCGGGAGGCGGCCATCCCCCACCAACCCGACGGCGGCGGCTCGCGCGCCACATGCCTCAAGTTGGTCGCGCCCAAGCTCCGCGGCCGTGGTAAGCTATCGTCTCCTCACTTCCTTTCATTTCACATCTTAAAATAAATTTTTCTTCGAATTTCACATCATGTTAATACCGTGAATTGTCCAAACTTAAAGAAAGATTTGCCACTCACTTGCAGTTTTGTTTATTTAACTGACATTTTGTTTATTTTCATATTTTTTTTAAAAGTTTTGGAATGCTTTTTACATTTAGAATAGATTGTTTTTTTCACCTTTTAATTGAAGAAATATAAAATTGTGTCTAAATAGACAATGAGACAAATCGTTATGATTTGTTAGATCAATAAGCAAGATATACGAAAAGTGACTTCAATTTTTAAAGATAATAAGAATTCCCTATTTCCGTGATATCGTAAATTTTATCTATAGATGTTTCCACACCGGCTATTTTTTCAAAATGTAGAAATTCAGCAGGATGTTTCATAGAATATCAGAAATTTTTGGGACTAAAGCAAAGTTGCAACAAAAAAAAAAAAAGAGTAGGAGATGTGCAGATATATGGTCAACACCAGTCAACAATTCCACAATGTATCACTGAGGCAGGGTCTATCTTCCAAAAGAGAGGTCCCGAGGCAAGCGAGATCTGCAAAATGGTTGTAATGTATTTGAAATTCTGAATAAAATTCAACCAAATAAAAAAACAGCCCAAAAAATCTTTCTGGTAGTTCAAATAAATAAACAAAAATCGAAGCTTCCATCATGCATCAGCCATGTACTGTAGTGTAGCCCTCTTCGAAGTGTGTCAGTGTCGTCAACCTTTGCTTGGGTACGTCACCAACCATGGTTCCCTTCTCCCCCCAATGTTAAGCGCATGCGGAGCTCGCCGCGGTGGCGTGGCGGAGCAAGCAATGGCATGCACGCGTCATGATCTCTCTCTCTCCCTCGCCGTGAATGCAAATTTAACTGACGAGATCAACCAACCACCCGCCATGGATGTGCTTGCAGGCGAGCGGCGAGCACGACTTCAGCCAGCGATTCGGCTGGCTCGCCGGACGTTCAACCTCGGCGCCGACGCCATTCAGTCGGTGAAGCGGCGCATCGACGAGCTCGCCTCGGCGGAGAAGGAGGCTGATGCCGGCGGCGCCGCAAGCCGGTGTCGACGTTCGTGGCGCTGGCGGCGATGGTTGGGCGGCGTCGTCCGTCCAAGGCGCTCGCCCGACGGGGGAACGACACGTACCTGATCTTCCTCGCCGACCTCGCGCGCGGCTCGACCCCGCCGTCGGCGAAGGGGTACCTCGGGAACTGCGTGAGGATGTGCCTGGCGCGCCTTGCCCGACCACGCGGCGGAGCTCGCGCGCGAGCGCGGGCTGCTGCGCGCGGCGCGGGCGGTGCAGGCGCGGTGGCGGAGATGGAGGCGGCGCCGCTCGCCGGGACGGCGGACGGGTCGGCGATCGCGCGGGGTGATGCAGACCCCTTCTCTCCGCATGGCGAACGTGGCGGCGAGCCCGCGGTTTCGGGGCGTACGGCGCCGCCGACTTCGGGTTCGGGAGGCCGGCGCGCGTCGAGCTCGTGTCGATGAACCACGTGACGGCGAGATGGTGCTCGTCGGCGGCCGGCGCGACGGCGAGGTGCAGCTCTCGTGTGTCCATCGACCCGCGCACCCTGGACGCCTTCAAGGCGCAGGTCCTTGGCTAGCTGATGCTACTCAGTGCCATACGGAGTATACATTTGCCATTTGGCAACTATCAATTAATTAGTTAATATTATTATTATTATTATTATTTGTATTTTTGCCTGTCTTGTAATCAACTTGTGATCTAGTGCCAGAAATCAAAGTTAAACACAAAGTAATATTTTTTTCTACTCCATCCCTCCTAAAATATCTGACGTCGTGATTTTTTACATAACGTTTGGCCATTCATGTTATTTTAAAAGAAACTACATACCTAAATTAAAAAGAAAAGCTTTCGGACCTATTTTTCGTGTGTCCGCCTCACCCCTCCCTCCCTAAGCCTCCTCCCAGCACCACCCCACATCTCTTCCTCGCATACCAAAAAAAAATGTTGCGCTCCCCTCCCCATGCAGCCATCTCCTCCCTCTCGGCGCCCCTATCTTCTCCTCGCAATCCCCACAAATATTGGCACTCCGCATCCCCACGCGGCCCTCTCCTCCCTGTCGCCCCTCCTCTCAACACCCCTTATTCTCCCCTGCGCCGCTCCCTCCTGTGCATTCAAGGGAAACCTCATCGTTTGGGAACATGTTTTGACGCTCTCACTTAGTCGTGTTCACCACCAGAGCTCGTCGTGGCCGTTTCTTTCTCTGTTGGGACCTACATCGTTATCGGTCGCATTCCCCGCCATTTTAGTTTTATTCGTTGCCAAGCGCTATCATTTAATGGACGAGTCACATTGTTGGGACGCGTCCGGCTACCTTACTTCGTCGCCATTTGGTCACCGGAGCACCGGCGCCCATCTTTCCTCCTTTTATGCTCTTGTTTATGCTAGGGAAGACAATGAATAGTGTTTAGTCCGTTTTTTCTCCATCTTCGTTTTTCCTACACATTCAAGGAAAACGGAACCCCCCTTATTTGGGAATGCATTTTGATACACTCATCTGGCGTATTTATTACCAAGAGCTCGTTATTGTCATTTCTCTTTCTATCTGGACCCACGTCATTGCCATCTGCGTTCCTGCTGTTCTGGTTTCTTCTATGCCAACCTCCACCATCTATGAACGAGTCACATCGTGGGACATATCCTACCACCTTCCTCATCTCCGTTTGATCGCCGGAGCGACCGTGCCTTCTTCCCTCCTCTTTTATTTTCGGCTCGCCTAGGGAAGACGAAATGAACAGTGCCTTGGGCACTATTCCATTCTGATTCAAGCCCAACCATGCTCCACCACTCACATAATATTGAGACCATAAGAAATGAAACGGGTATCGGTTTCAGAATTGATGGAGCGGATTTTCATCTATCAGTAAAATAAGCTTTTTAAAATTCTAGCTAATTTCAGTTATTTTTCCATTTACAATAGTAGTTTTAGCAACTATTTGATCTATTAAAGTTGTTGTAACTTATAATTTTTCTATGGAATTAATTTAAAAATTTTAGTAAAATATGTACGGCATAAATTAAAGGTTATAGTTTCTTGATGATAAAATAAGTTAGATCAAAATAAATGATATTTGTATATATTTGTTTTAATAAAATGAATGGTCAAACGTTATATAAAAGTCAATATAATCATATATTTTTAGACAGCGGGAGTATAGTTTACTATAAAGACGTGCGTCAACTTAGGTCCTCGTCTACTTTCTTGTTTCACCTGAAAATGTGTACCGAACTGCTAAAAAAGTGTATTTTACGCACGAATTCTACGTAGAACTTTTTTTTTTTAAAGATTTGGTGAGGTTTGGCTTTTTCTGCAGCAATGGACAACGTTTGCAACTTTGCAAGGAACAAAACCACGGGCGTGATCGCCGCCGGCCGCGCGCGCCGTACGTGCATGCTTCGCGCACGGTGGTCGTCACCGGTGACGGCAGCGCCAATTGTTGCCTAGCGAAACGTTCGTTTCGGTAGCTCGCTATAGCTAGTGTGTGTCATCGTCGGTCATTTCAACGATTGTTCGAGGTGATCGATGAAGAAGATCGGTTACGGTAGGACGAATCAAAAGGATAGCTATCACAAAAGGAATCCAATTGTGATTTGATTATCTCAGGCTCCTTTCAAAGTTGGACCATACGTGCTGGGCTGTGTTTGTTGTTTATAACATTTCTAGTTACAGATTTACAGAAGTGCATTTTAATTTCTCAAAAAGAAGAAGTGCATTTTAATTACTGGCATACTCCTTCCGGTTCTTATAATTAACGTTTTGGACAAGTTTAAGGTTAAACTTTTATAACTTTAACCATTAATAACTTCAAAAGTATTTAGTTTTAAAGAAACTACAACATCATATATAGTTTTGCTTTTAAAACACTATAAATAAAAGTTAACATGCATTTATTTATTGTGTAGATATATAAGAGAAAAATAAGAATCAAAGGTATATTTTGTAGATCGTGTTATTGTCCAAAACGTCAATTAAAATGAAACTGGAGGGAGTACAAATTTAGGTCGTTTGATTCTACGATCATTAATTGAACGTGTTCGGCTAACCTAAATTGCTAACCTGCGACAGTTTAAACCGGTAGTAGCATAGAGCTCAATTACAATTATCATAGCCGCAGCAGCTGTAGCAACTAGCGCGTCCGATACAGAACCATTAGCATGGTTACAAACATTCAATTTATTGGCGTAAAAATAATTAAAGACGTTGCATTATACAAATACCATCATAATTTTTTTTATATAAAACTATTCACACCGATTCATTGAATCCCTCCAATTTTAAAAATTACTACATGAAGATGCAATGGAGTGGCCATGGCCCACTGCTGTTGTGGCCGGATGGCATGCAATTTGACACAACAAAATTAATTTCGACACTCATTTCATTAAAATCCAGCAATTTTAGAACTATACAGTTATGTGGCCTTGACAACTGATATAATTAACCAGGCAACGCTCTGCTTCTAACTCTTCTCATGCATATATGCTCATTCGGCCGGAGGAAAGACTGTACGTGCATGTAATCAAGTAAAAGGATTACATTAATTGCGTTAGGCTGAGCTAGGTTGAAGAAAGCGGAATTGATCCATTAATATGTACTCCCTCCGTCCGTAAATATAAAGGATATTCACTATTCCCATGTAACGTTTAACCACCTCGTCTTATTAAAAAAATTTGTGCAAATATAAAAAAAACAGAAAAGTTGTGCTTAAAGTACTTTGATAATAAGAGTAAGCCACAAATAAAATAAATAATAATTTCAAAAGTTATGCTTAATAAGACGAATGGTCAAACGGTACAAAAAAAGTCAAAATCCGTTTATATTCACGGACGGAGGGAGTAGATGTGAAGCCGGCCAATAAATGGTATTCAGAGCTAATCCTCCGAAATTGCCATGGCCTTTGAGTAGCTAATGAACAGAGTGCCAATAGCTAGACAGAGCTACGTACTGTGTATTTTTCTCCAAACCGTCAAGCCATTGTTGGTGTTTTAATATAAAGAGAAAGATGTCCTATTTTAAAGAGAAATAGAACCAATAAGGTGCACAGTTAATTAGGAAAACCATGACGAAAATTACAACTATAACAATACTTCACCAACTAACCTAAACTACCAAAGGTAGCGAGAACAGGAAAGCCAACTGTGACACTCACAAATGTCATTTACCACACATTAACAAGTAGCAAGCTAGAAGGAAAGAAGACTCCAACACACTGGCAAAGATACAAATATTGCCATCTCACCATCACCCTCGTGATTGGACAACTGCGACTTCGCCAGGAAACACTAGTATAAGGGCACAAACCTAGCATGTGCCAAAGCATAACTCAAATGGGCTATGTCGACGTTGCCACACATTGTGCCCGGTCAATGCGCAAACTCCGACTTCGCAGCCAACAAACTCATTGATGCATGGTCCGTGTCAGACTGATGAGCCTTGCAGACGAAAGCTTGAAACCCCACACAGAGTTAGACTGATGAGCCTTGTAGACTTTGGTCATCGTTGTCGAGCTCGCAAAAGTGCTGCAGCTCTGACTTAGAAGACAACAACCAAACCCTGCTTGAAACTAAGCAGAACCCTTCTAGTCAATTGTTGCCATAGGTCGTTGAACGCTAGCTCGACACAGCAGCCCTGACTTCTCAAAAGGTCCTCTTTAGGTTCCAAAGCAGGGTATAACTAGTGACTGACATGGATTTCCTCGACGATGCCATCAACCTAGCTCTACCTCCCATTGCTAGTCCAGGAGAGTGAGGTTGGGGAAGGCCCACTACTGCACGTCGAGAAGTAGCCCGCCACCGCCATCCTGGAGTAGGGAGGGGCCCAGTCGCTCCGCCTTTCCTCCA
>WNHE01000639.1:0-13192 GCA_009805545.1 Oryza longistaminata
GGATTATGGGCCTTCAGTGACAACCATGCCATTTTAGAAACTGCCCCTTACAAGACGTTGAGGCAACCAAAGAGCTCAACATTAACCCTCCTAAAATAGTTTTTTTATTACCATTGCTTCTTTTCCCCACCCTCCATGCAGCCAAAATTTTGTTTTATAGAGGCAAGAAGTCCGATGTTAAGCCTTAACATTGAATGTTTCTCTCTCCTCTTTCTCATTCCATGTCAGCAAATTGCACTGTTGGCAATGCTTGAGCCCCCTACTAGTGACTGTTGTAATACCCTAATCTGTAATTATGAAAGTCCTTGATTACCAATTACTGCCACAAGTCATGACTTGTATTTTCATGTTACCTTCTGTTTTACGATTTTCATTTTCATTAGGTGATGGCATCATGCTGTAGCTATAACTGTGATTACTTGCTTGTTATCTTACAATGCTGCCTTGTTACCTTGATGATCTTTTTCTTTTTTCTATGCTTTTTTTTTGTTACATATGATTGTCCTAGTGCTACTTATGCATCCATCCTTGTTCTTTGTGATGGGGCGAACTTTATTTTACTACCAATTGCCTTTCTGCAGAGTCTGAAGCAGTCATGCCAGACCAGATAAATTGCAAAGTAGATAGAACCAGAAGAATGTCGATGCATATGAAGAAAATCAGAAAGAACCTGTTAGCAATGATGGACGCACTCTCCACCAGTGTTTGGCCCTGAGGTATGTACTGATGCAAGTTCTGCTACCTAGGGTCAGTCTGCCAGTGTCGTTTTCCTTACATGTTATGTTGCACTGTGTATGTGGAATCTAATTATTTAGAATCTTTAGTAAGCTGTGTTCGCTATGGCTGTTCCCAACTTGAACAGAACACGGAAACGGAACGATCCATAGCGCGTGATTAATTAAGTAGTTATTAGCCTATTTTTTTCCAAAAAATGGATTAATTTGATTTTTTTTAAGCAAACTTTCGCTATAGAAACTTTTGCAAAAAAAACACACCGTTAGCAGTTTGAAAAGCGTGCGCGCCGGAAAACGAGGAGAATAGGTTGGGCAATGGACGTCCCGAACACAGCTAAGACTTTTGTTAGAGGCCAAACAACGAAACTTAGAACTAAATGCTGACTATTATGCATGCATTTGTAAAATCCCATCACAATGCCATCGGTATGATTTGTTCAGATTACTAGAAGCACAGATACAAGAAGGATTCAATATTTCATATTGTTTTGTTATCATTCCTTCTGATAGCTTGTCTTGATTTTCCTGATACTCTGCTCTATTAATTGTATGTAATTAATCTGCACTCATAGAGAAGTACAGTGTGTTCCAAGTGTTTTTAACAACTAAAAACCTGTCTGGTGATTTGTCCCTGTGTTGTGCGCCTTTTACTAATTCTTCGTTGTTTTCCCCCAATATTGATCCGTCTGTGGTATTTTACAGGTGATGATGGACCAAGTATGGACTCACCTTGGAGTGGTGGGGTGAGCACACCAGTTCTAAGAGTAAAGAACATTTATATCAGTTCAGCGATTCTTGCAGCAAAAAGTCCTTTCTTTTTCAAGGTATTCTGGTCACCTTATCAAGTGAATTTGCACTGTACTCTACTCATGGAGGGAAAATTTCGGTGCCTTTAGGTAGTCGATCATATATATTTAGGTGGTCAATGAATAGCGACCAGGGTAACGGAGAATGGATGAAAGGGGATTTTATTTTTCTCCTTCCAATTTTTAGATGCTCTCGTGTACTTGTAATAGATACCTTTTCAGAATTTGATATTTTGTTCTAGGCCGTTGGATAATTGGTGATGCAAGGGATACAATTGTGCAACCTAGAAATTTTGGAAGAACCTGTAATCTTGTACTAATTGATTATACCTGTAGGATGATATGGGTAAGAATAATTCATTTCATGCATTGTATGGATAGGCATGGTTTATGCATGGATCCATGTAGCATACTCGCCTCGGGTTGAGGGGACAATGTGGTCAATTGTTTGAGATAAAGTGAGGTTATCTAGAGAATTGGTTGTTGCATAGTATATAAACGAGGGATAACGCCTTTGTAGTTCATACTTCTGGTTGGGTGCACGCACTAGAAGTATGGAACTGATTTTGTTGAAAATTTGATCATGAATGTTGGAAATTGTATCATGCAATGTGGCTATTGTGGGCATATTATTGAACAACCCTTGGTTATCTTGGTTATATGTTTGTAGCTTATAATATAGTGATTAGTTTATTTGATTTTCTTAGATTGTGTTCCAATGTTCCCCCATTTTGTGTATACCTGTACTTTTAATGAGTACCTTATGTAATAATGTGTGCATATTCAGTTGGTTATCATGCTTCTTCTGGTGACCAAATCAGTTCCCACTGACTGAAATTTTTTGGCTAGTTTATGTGTCAAACAAATGGGTCAACACTCTGTAGAAAGAGCTAAAGTGACTGTGACAACAAGCCAAATCCTCTTGATACCTAGAGTTCTCTCTTTATTTTTTCGTAGGTTTCTATGATGTTTTTTATGAAATTCGGAGACCTGCATAAGTCCTACTGCACTTATGCATCTTGTGTGAGGGCATTTTGTGCTACACAGTCCACAATGTATACAAGATACTTTGCATGAAAAATGGGTTTAAGGGCTATATACTGCTTTGCAAAGTGATTGTTAGTTTTCTGTTTCTCCTTAGGGACTACCTATACATTTGTCGACAAATTTTTCCCCAAAAATTTAACAGATGTAATTATAGTACAATCGTAGTGTAATTCCACTGTAACTTATATGTAATTACACTGTAACTTACATGTAACTACAGTGTAACTTATATGTAAGTTTCACATAATTTTGAATCGTTAGATCTATTACAAGATTTGTTTTGGTGAGGAAGAAAACAAATCATAGCACACACATATGTGAAAGAATTTGTTCCCACGACCTCCATTTTACCGAAATAACATGTTACGGAGAGATTTTTGAAAGTTACATACAAGTTACACTATAGTTACAGTGTAATTACATGCAAGTTACAGTGTAATTACACTACGATTGTACTATAATTACATCTGTCAAATTTTTGGGGAAAAATTTGTCGACAAATGTATAGGTAGTCCCCCTAACGATTCAAGCCCATCACCAGCACGCGCCCTCATCAAAATCAGAGAATCGTCTGCAAAAAAGAGGTGATTAACCCGAGGAGCTCCCCTGCATACTGTTATACCTTCTAACCTCCCTTCCACCTCAGCCTTGAGGAGCATAGCTGAGAGACCTTCAGCACATAAGATAAAAAGATATGGGGACAGTGGATCTCCCTGTCATAGACCCCGCTGCGGGATAATCTGTGTAGTATATTCAGAGTTAACTTTAACACGATAAGTGACGGAGTCTACACACCTCATGATCCTCATGATCAAGCGCACCCATCTCTCATGAAAACCCAGCTTCAACATAATTTGTTCCAAGAAAAACCATTCCACCCTATCATAGGCCTTACTCATATCCAGTTTTACAGCAGCGACACCATTTGGTCCTCTTCTCCTTGATTGCAGATAGTGGGTAAGTTCATATGCCAATAACACATTATCTGTGATTAAACGTCCCGACACAAATGCACTTTGTGAGAAGGATATAATATCCGGCAGGATTTTCTTCAGACGATTCGCAAGAACCTTGGATATTAGCTTATACAGCACAGTGCACAAACTTATGGGTCTCAGATCCTTCAATCTTTCTGGGTTTCTCACCTTCGGAATCAACACAATCACAGTATCATTCCAACCCAGGGGTATGTTACCGCCATTCAGCACATTTAGCACCTCTGATTTGACCCTATCCCCCAGATTTAACCGTATAATCTGAATATAAAAGTTTTGGAATAAATTGTGTCTTTGTTAAAGTGAAAGGATACCCCCGCTTTTAATTAGATTAAGTTGGAGAGTATATCCTAAGTATCTCATTGTTTTGTTTAACGGTTCATTATTGAAACGGAGGGAGTAATAAACTATGATAAATAAAACGTTAAAAATGTTAACTCGAAAATTAAAATTTTATTATAACTTAATAAGTTGATGAAAGCTTAATTAACAAAGCCGTGTATCATCGATTAAGTTATGGCATAAGATTTAAAACGATAAAACCTATTATAAAAGGGAATCTTCGCGTAATTTTAACGCGCAAGTAATTTGGATTATAAACTATAATATATATACATCATTCTCGGCCGTAACCCATGTTGTTAGTTAAGCACAGTTCTATGCCGGCGCACTGCAAATTTTCACGTAACCAGTAAACCTTTTTTCGCCGTCCATTTCCTGTTTACCCCGAATGAACCATGACGAGGTAGAGTAAGCCCAGGGGTGAAAGTTTTTGCGTGTTCACATGCGGATATACGGACACACGTTGAAGTATTAAAGGTAGTCTAATAATAAAATAAATACAGATTCCGCTTATAAACTGACAGACGAATTTATTAAGCCTAATTAATCTATCATTAATAAATGGTTTACTGAATATTTACTGTTAGGCAGTCACGTTGTCAAGCCATGGCACAATTAGGCTTAAAAAATATTTCATCTCGCAATTACACGTATTTGTATTTTAATTAGTTTTTTAATCTATATTTAATACTTTATGCATGTGTCTAAACATTCGATGTGATATGTGATAGGGTAAAAATTTTTCTTTTGTTTAGGAACTAAACATGGCCTAATTAAGCCTGTGTATTGTAAGCACATTTTCCACGCCGGCAGACTGCCCAATTTTCACGCAAACTTTTCACCGCCTATTTCCTTGTTTTACCCCCACAACCACGACGACGACGACGGGACCAGAGTTAAACAAGTCTTATTATAACCACCCTCCTCTCCTTTCCTTCCATCCTACCTCCCTCCTCCAACGGCGAAAGCCTTCCTTCGCCCTCCCTCTCGTCGCGGCTAGGGTGTACGCCCCCCTCCTCCTCCTCCTCCTCGGTGTGGGGCATGCCGGGAGCGAGGCGGCGGGCGGCGCAGGCAGGCCGGAGATGGGACCCGGACTTCTCGGGTCGGGGCGGTGGGGCCCTCAGCTTCGAGTCGCCTTCAACTGCGGGTCAACTTCTCGACCGGGTTGCTCCGGAATCGAGTCGGTCGCGGGGGACGGACGATGACGACGACGACCACGCGCCCGGCTCCAGCCGGGACGGAAACGGGGCCGGCTTCAGCTCTCGGATTGGGCGCGCCACCGCAAGCGCCGCCGCGAGGAGCTCCTCAAGGAGAGAGGTGCGTTGTTGAAACCGCCCAAATTAAACGCTTGTTTCGGTTAATTTTCCTTTTAATTTTCGAATTAGTGGACGATCGTTTTACGTTGTTGAGAGCGGAAAAAATTCGGTGCCTTTAGGTAGGTCGATCATTATATATTCTAGGTGTCCAATGAATAGCGATCAGCGTAACGGAGAATGGATGAAAGGGATTGTATTTTTTTCTCCTTCAATTTTAGATGCTCTCGTGTACTTGTAATAGATACCTTTTCAGAATTTGATATTTTGTTCTAGGCCGTTGCGATAATGGTGATGCAAGGGATAACAATTGTGCAACCTAGAAATTTTGAAGAACTGTTTAATCTTGTACTTAATTGATTGACTGTAGGATGATAGGGGTAAGAATAATTCATTTCATGCATTGTATGATAGGCATGGTTTATGCATGGATCCATGTTAAAGCATACTCGGCCTCGGGAGAGGACAATGGGTCAATTGTTTGAGATAAAGTAGTTATCTAGAGAAATTGGTTGTAGTGCATAGTATTATAACGACGGGATAAACGCCTTTAGTCAGTTCATACTTCTGGTTGGGTGCACGCACAGAGTATGAACTGAGTTTTGTTGAAATTTGCATCATATGTTGGAAAATTGTATCATGCAATGTGGCTATTGGGGCATATTATTGAACAACCCTTGTTATCTTGGTTATATGTTTGTAGCTCTATAATATAGGGGGATATTTTATTGATTTTCTTAGATTGTGTTCCAATGTTCCCCCATTTTGTGTATACTGTTACTTTACATGAGTTACCTTATGTAATAATGTTTGCATATTCAGTTGGTTATCATTGGTTCTTTGAGTGACCCAAATCAGTTCCCACTGACTGAAATTTTTTGGCTTTAGTTTATGTGTCAACAAATGGGTCAACACTCTGGTAAAAGAGCTAAAGTGACATGTTGGACAACAAGCAAATCCTCTTGATACCTAGAGTCCTCTCTTATTTTTCGTAGGTTTCTATGATGTTTTTATTGAAATTCGGAGACCTGCATAAGTCCTACTGCACTTATGCAAATCTTGGAGGGCATTTTGTGCTACACAGTTCCACAAATGTAACAATGATACTTATGCATGAAAAATGGGTTTAAGCGGCTATGTATGCTTTGCAAAGTGATTGTTAGTTTTCTGTTTACTCCTTATGGTTTATATTTGAAAGGGGTATGGTGAGGGTTTTTGGGGGGGGGGCGGGGGTGGTAAATAATACCATTTTTATTAATGAAGCGGACGCGTAAAATATGCTTTGCCAAATTACCGTTTAGTTTTTGTGTTTAATCTTCAGCTTCAGTTGCTTTGTTAGCGTGCGATCATTTGATCTCCCAATGCTGCTTTTGTGCTTCTGTAGGTTCAGCTCAAAGGTAGAGGCCCGGTAATGGCTCTTATCAAACATGCCATTAGAAACCTGCCCCCTTACAAGAGTTGAGGCCAAACAAACGGCTCTAAAACCATTAACCCTCCTAAATAGTTTTTTATATTACTCTTCTTTCTTGTTCCCCACCCTCATGCAGCAAAATGTGTTTTAGAGAGGCTAAGAGTCGATGTTAAGCTTAACATGATGTTTCTCTCTCCGCTTTTCTCTTCCAGTCAGCAAATTTGCCTAGTTGCAATGCTTATGAACCCCCCTTACTTAGTGACTGTTGTACAATACCCTAATTGTAATTATGAAGCCTTGATTACCAATTACTGGCACAAAGTCATGGACTTGTATTTTCAATGTTACCTTCTGTTTACGATTTTCTATTTTCATTAAGTTGATGCATCATTGCTGTAGCTATAACTGTGATATACTTGCTGTTATCTACAATGTGCCGTACCTTGAGAATCTTTCTTTTTCTGATGCTTTTTTTTGTTACATATGATGTCGAGTGCATACTTTATGCATCCATCCTTGTTCTTTGTTGAATGGGGAAAACTTATTTTACTACCAATTGCTATCTGCAGAGTCTGAAGCAGTCATGCCAGACCAGATAAAATTGCAAAGTAGAACCAGGAAGCAATGTGATGCATATGAAGAAAATCCAGAAAGAACCCTGTAGCATGATGGACATCTCCACCCAGTGTTGGCCCTATGGCTAATGTTAACTGAGCAAGTTCTGCTACCTAGGTCAGTCTGACAGTGTCGTTTTCCTAACATGTTTGTTGCCACTGTGACTGTGGGAATCTAATTATTTAGAATCTTTATAAGGCTGTGTTCGCTATGCGGCTGGTTCCCAACTTGGAACAGTAACACGGGAAAAACGGAACGATCATTAGCGGCGTGATTAATTAAGTATTAGCTATTTTTTTTCCAAAAATGGATTAATTGATTTTTTTAAGCAATTTTTGTATAGAAACTTTTGCAAAAAAACACACCGTTTAGCAGTTTGAAAAGCCGAGTGCCGGCGGGGAAAACGAGGGAGAAAGCGTTGAAAACTGGACGGTCCGAACACAGCCAAGAACTTTTCTGTTAGAGCCAAACAAGAAACTTTAGAACTAAATGCTACTATTATGCAATGCATTTTTAAATCCATCACCAATGCCATCGGTATGATGTTCAGATTACTAGAAGCACAGATACAAGAAAGGATTCAAATATTTCATAATTGTTTGCTTAGTCATTCCCTTCTGATAGCTTGTCTTGATTTTCCTGATACCCTCTCTATTAATTGTATGTAATTAATCTGCAACTCAATAGAGAAGTTACAGTGTGCTCAAGGGTTTTTAACGACTAAAAACCTGCTGCGTTGAATTTGTCCCTGGGTTGTGCGCCTTTTACTAAGCTTATTGTTTTCCCCCAATATTGATCCGTCTTGGTATTTTACAGGTGATGATGGACCAAGGTTGACTCACCTTGAGTGTGGCCTGTGAGCCACACCAGTTCTAAGAGTAAAGAACATTTATATCAGTTCAGCGATTTTGCAGCAAAAAGTCCTTTCTTTTCAGGGATTCTGGTCACCTTATCAAAAGTTGAATGTGCACTGTACCTCTACTCGGTTTGCTGTCAGCTTCCTAGTTCCCTAAAAACTGTAATTTGTGGTTCTTAGTATTTCTCCAATGGCATGAAAGAATCTTGATGGAGCAGGCAACCCTTAGAATTTACTGATTCAGGGTAATGCTGGAACCTCTAGTTTAACTCAAACTTTCTCCAAAAACTTATATAATTTGTGTTGCAGTTGTGCTATCTATTCTGCGTATATTCCTAATTATACTATATTGTAATGCTAATATTTGATTTTTAGGTTTTATGCCGTGAGGTGGGTTTTCTGCCTTCTCCTCTTTTTTGTGTCTTGAATTATGAAATTAGTCTCGCTTTTTCTGCATTGCAGCTTCACTATTAAATAAGATGTTTGTCAATCTATCTGCCTTCATGCATGCCACAACGTTCCTTGATCATTTACAGAAGTCAATATGATCAATAATTTTCTCTTGAACTCTTTCCATATGCCTCATTATCTTCATTTTACTTGGATAACAGAGGAAAATGCCCTTAGGGAGCTTTTTAAGCTTTTATGATACATTTGCGAAAGTTGACATCAACTGGACCCTACTCTTCTACTGGATATTCTGATGGCTGCGACAAGTTGAGGTTGTTTCGTGCATTGAGGTACTGGCAGTCAGTTGCTCAACAAGCCTTTGACTATGACTACAGAATCTGCACTACTTTCTACCAGATCTTCCATGGCTCATTTCGATGGCCTGCAGGTCAACCTCTGACAGATGCAGCCAAAGGAATATTCTTTCCAACAAAATACAAGGAGTTGTGCTAAGTGAGTGAGTTCATTGGATGGAACCTTTTTCCTGTTCGAGGCATTAAAAGCCGAGCGTAGACATTATTGTCATGAAACCCACTGTAGGGGGACACGGTCAAGAGCTGGTTTCTTCCTCTTTTTTTTCAGTTCCAAGATGAAGTGAATGATACATCCCTTTGCTGGAATTGAAGCATCTTGTCAAGTAATGACCTCACAGTGCATCTGAAGATCGCTATCTACGATTTCTGATCAGGTGTCTCGCGCCACAATACCCTAAATCAGAGGAAAGCGTGAGATCTTGAGTTCTCGTTTGCTTCCGCTCGTGCGAATTCAGTTCACATGACCTGTAGGAGTGCCGAAGGTTCCTAATATTGCACCTATCTGGACCATGAGCAAGCAACCAGGTGCTCACTGAGGCACTTCTTAGATAAAGCTGATTGCTCCACACAGGCAACGTGCTCTGCTAGCAGACTAACAACCTGTCGGAAATTTGCAGAGCGCGGCTTACAGTACAGACTCTTAAAGTGTGTTGAGTTGACCGACCTACCCACAGTGATATACATACTTGGATCTCTAAAGCCGCGAAGGTTGCTCCCGGCCTTCCTCGTCAGTCGGATTGTACTCTCAAGCCTTCCATTTCAGGCAGGCTCTTCCTCTCACACACTGTAACATGGAACAGCAGAGTACGTTCATACTGCTTTCGTCTCTTCTTAGGAATGCAAGAGAAGGGGCTCAATGACGCGTGACAGTAGCATTACGAGTTTGCTGAAGGACAAAGACCGTCAGAGAGTTTGTGAGGCAAGTACAAGGGGTAACTACACCTTCACCGGTGGAAGCGGTTGTTAACAGGAAATCTCTTTGATACTATGGTCGACGTCATGGCTGACGACAGCCTCTGTCTCCTCGACGGAACGTGTTGCATCTGAGAGCGGAATTGACGATAAGCAACCCACTTCTAATGTACTTCTGCCAAAACTCAAGTTGCTTGCGCCGAGGTGGTTTATGCGAAACATCACATGCTGCAGAATCCTAATTGTTTTTTTTCCCTCCTTTCTCATGCTAAACCCTATTTGTTGCTAGAAACTTTGCAAATTGACAAGTGGAAAAAAAAAAAAGGAACTAAAACCGCTCTCTCTTTACTGGCTTGTTAAGAAGCTTATATGTGCTCCAGTCGATTGTTGAAAAGTTACCAACCAGCGTAAGCATATGATATATGAGGCCCTCTTTACCCAACTTTTTTGATTCTGATCCATGATATGGTATGATATTCTAACTGCCGTATTACACAGCTTCTTAAAATGGCATTAAATTCACATTCTTGGACTTATGATAGTTCTTAAAACATGTGAACCAAGCCACAATAGTGCCCTGAGAGCAAAGTCCTCTTTTGTATCAAAGGTGATGTGTACTGCGTGTTCTTTCTTTCTTTCTGTTGTCTCAGAGACCAGAGAAGAGAGGGTTTTAGGCACTGGGTCGCTGCACGGCGACCGCGAGGCCGGCGACGCCTCAACCATCGCGGAGCGCAAAAACGAGATGCCATCTGCATGGCTTCCTCCCTTCGCGTGTGCTGGCTGCTTATGAGCAACGTACCCAAGTGTCGATGTATCACTCAATCCTACTGTACCTTGCTTCGAATTAAGCTGTTGTGATCTGGCTCAACTGCCGGCCTCAGGCTGCCAACAACCGAACAGTCTCATCTCACGCGATTATATCACGAAAAATCCACACACAATATTTAAACTTTAACTGCATGATGTATGTGATCGATCCCAATCGGCGATGCTGAACTTACCGCCAGTAACTAATATATGTTTTTCGTCCCTTGATCAGCAAGTGTACGTTACTTATGTTACGGACGCCGTTTCTGACGGCGGTGCAACACCAGATGTCTGCTTCAGTTGTGGATGCTTGTAGTGTCAAACTGAGTTTTAATATGGGAAAGCAAGCAAATCAAATGATCAGCTCGCAAATCGCAATCTCACAGATTTAGTCACGTTTGTAGTATCGATTAGCTCAAAAATAATTTAGGGGAGAAAAGCAGAGACGTTCATATGCAAGAATCACTGCATGGGGCGTGCGACGAACATCACCCCTCTAATCTAAAATTTCAGTATTCGGCTTTTAAAATTGCTTAAGTTATACATATTTACCCCATAAATCATTTGAGTAAAATACATGCGAGGGTCATCCAACTTGTTTAGGTGTGTCATATAGGTCACTCACTTTTAATATGCACATCTGGATCATTAATGTAAGTTAAGTGAGTCATTCAGCGCATTAACTATCCACAGGAGCACCACCTCATACATATAGCATGTCACTGGGTTTAAAAAAAATGTTTAGGCATCCGCCGCCATTGCCTCATAGGATTTTTGCCTCCATTGTTATTTAAGATTGTACAATAAACTCCGTTAAAAAAAAGCATAGTGAAATGATTTGTTCTCATATTTAACATTGCCATGTGTACAAGATATGCTCATGTGGATAGTTAGATGAACAAGTGACTCACTTGACTCATATTAGTGATCTAGATGTGTATTTTGAAAGTAGAATGACCTACTTGACACACCTAAACAAGTTAAGTGACCTCCATGCATTTTACTCATCATTTTTTATAGCAAATAAGTTGATTGGCGTGTAATTAGCCTTTGGCCATCCAAATGGGGCTTAGGGGCCGGAGGTAGAGTATGGGAAGGGGGTGCCGCGAACCCGGTCAAGAAATTTTTAGCTATACGCTCACATATTTTTCATCATGTGTACACACTCCGATACAATTTAGATATCCGTATCAGGTTAATTGATCTAAAGTAAAATAAATCAGCAAGAGGCAACCCTCCTCCATTTCATTCTAACTTCGCCCTGGGGGCTAGTCTTGAGAACCACATTGAAATTCACCAAAGGCTATGTTGGTTCATTTTTATTTTTATTCCGGCCCATTTTCAAAACAACACCACTCTTATAAAAAACTAAAACGAATGAAATGGAGGAGGAAGCAATAAGCAAACTGATCTTTGTGAGGAGTGATTTTAGAAATAAAGACCCAACTACAAATTCCAAGACATAATATAACAGGTGTGGAAAACAATATGCATATTACTCATTTTACTCCCCTGGATCAAATTGAAGAGCTGCTACCCTGTCTGTGCTGAGTGAAGCTTGTACGTATAGTCGTTATATCCCCTTAACTCGAGCTGTAACGTTCTGTACTGTAGATTTTAGATAACGACGTGCGTTCGCTACCTGAACCTGAATGAGGGGTGAAGTGTCGTCCGGGCGTAGGAATCATTGGCCGGGTGGATCGGCACCAAATTTGAAGACTTTCTTCAGATCTGCACAGCTAGCTTATATCTATATTTATAAGGAGACCAGCTTATGCATACAGAATGATTTATTCATGAATGCAAAGAATATACATAGCAATAGCATGAATGATTGATTGATAATTAATTCCTAAGCAATCATATGACAGAACAAGAAGAATTTTTGGCAGGCAGGATATACATATTTTATATATATATACCGAGATGTGTTTGCGATGAGAATATGAGATGAGCAGACGCATATTTGGAGGCATGGAGTCACGGCGTGCGTGTCGCTTTTTGCCAGCAACGACCAAATATATCTGCTACTTCCTTCGTTCACGACGTAAGACTTTCTAGCATTATTATATTCATATAGATATTAATGAATCTATATATATATGTGTGTCTAGATTATATTAACATCTATATAAATATGGATAATGCTAGAAAGTCTTACATTGTGAAACGGAGGGAGTATATATCTAGCATTCTGCTAGCTAGATGATGTGAAGAATTGAGGCTTTTTGTCTTCTCACTCACATGGAACTCTAGCTAGCTATCCAAATTGAAGAATCATATGCATGCAGATATGCCAGAGGACAAATTAAGTAGGCCAGAGGAAGAGAGATCTGCAGTTGGCTAGCGCACGAATGATCGATAGCATAGATCGTGACATGTAGTACGCACGACACGAGTGAATGAATGAAGGATCAGTGATGAGGAGTTATTAGAGTAGATCGACGAGTAATCAGTGGAGATAAGAGAGTTGTACCCTGTACCTTATACTGACTGTTTCTGTTCATATTGACTGTCTGTACTCTGTGATGTGTATCTCTTCAAAATGTTTGACACCGTTGACTTTCTAGTACGTGTTTGAACCATTCGC
>WNHE01000540.1:4153-15367 GCA_009805545.1 Oryza longistaminata
GTCGGAGGGAAGGACGTCGGCGGGAGTAGGTTGATGTGGTTGTGCATGGAAGGTGGCGGAGGCCCTTGGTAGGAGAAGGGCCCAAAGTACAGCTTCTGCTGGGGAAAATCCAGCCGCCGGACATCACTGGACAGATGTTGCCCCTTTGCCGCTGGCGCCTGCATGGCAGCAGACCTAGAAATGTTGCTGAAGGAGATCACCGCATTGGCGACTGGCGCAGCAGAGACATTGTTGAACGATATCATAGTATTGTCGGTTGGTGCACGCATGGCAATCGGCGAAGCATTGTTGCTGAAGCTAATCACCGTGTTGCCATTGCCGGTGGATTGCTGCTGGAAAATTGGAATTTGAAGTGGTGCAGCTGAAGAGCTGCCGCCAGCGAAGGCCTCCACGGCGACACTGCTTGAACCGACGCCGCCAGTGAGGGTCAAGGGGTTGCGCGGTGAGATATTGAGCGTTGGGAGGATGGCTTTGAGGAACATGGAGTCCGACGAGATGAGGGGACGCTCGTTGGCCATGTCCTTCTTCTGGTGCTTCGCGCGGAATTCCTACGGCACCAGCAGCAAGAAATTCAGGCATGTCATGTACATAAGTAGTATATGTATGCACGCATCTGATAGGATAAGATGATTGTACAGAGAAAATACATACTACCTCCATTCAAAAATATATCATTTGGCTATAAGTTTGAGGTACAAGAACTTTGCAGTTTCATTATTAAAATTTATTATATTTTGGAACAGATGTAGTATTTTAAAGAGCGGTTTTGCGGTACTCGCTAGTGAGGTATCAAATTTTATGATAAAAATGTTCAGCATCTCTAAGACCATAAAATTTGTCTAAAACATTAATTATGCTATTGCAATAAGAGGGCTTAATTAATTATCATGATATATTCAGTAGTATATTTTTTGGTAACAATTCATTTCCATTCCAAAATATAACTTATAGTCACTACATTAGTATAAAATAATTGTCACTACACGTTATTCACATCCAAACTTACTTTGACTACTATTTTAACGACAGATTTACAACTGGTTTTTTTCATACTAGATTTAACTACAACTAGTTAAGATTATACCATGTAATTTCTAAAAAAAAATTGTACCATGTAATCATATTATATATATCGCGTATAAATTTCATTCATCAAAATATTATACTTTGAAAGTGATTAATGATCAAAATTAAAATAGCACTAACACTCAAGTCACAACTATTTAAAACGAAAGGATTATATGCATTTTGGAATGTACGTAGAAGCATCCTGAAGGACTCTACAACAAGAATCCAATCGAAGATGCAGCACTATACATGCTATAGCCTAAAGATAGCATCGCATCGGAGGGCCAAATAAGCATCCAAGATTGCTAGCAACCTACTGTACACTCTAGTACGTATGCAGGAAAACAAAAATAAAGATGAAACATCCAAATATTAACAATAAACTGCAAAATAAAATTGATGCTTTTGAAATTAAGGTAGTGAAAACAACAAAGCTAGCAGTCAGATTAAACGACTATGGAAGAGAGTTGGCACCTGCAAGTTGCTAGTGATGTGCTGCAGTATCCTGGTTGGGTTGGCATCTGTTGTTATCAAAGGAAATAAATAAATAAAAAAAAGCGCAGAATACTATTTAGTAGTTAGTTAATCTGAATAGAAAATTAGTTCCCCTAACAGTATGATTTACAAAATGAATAATCACAATCTGTTTACTACTTGTTCTCATATTTTTTATGGGCAATTTCCACGTCCTATAAAAACATATTGTTTTTCAAAGTTGAAAGTAAAAGAAGAAAAGCAAAAGGAATTCAATTGCAGTGCGGATTCTTTCTCCTGCACTATACGTCCACAACGGACCCATGTAGTGCAGGAGCTAACTGTATCAAATTTTCAGATCAGTATATATTGGCAATGCATGCAAGTGGCACAGTGTGTTTCTGAGGTAATGAACCTGCGCCGCCGCCGCCGACCGCCGCCGCGCTGCCGGCGCCGCGGTTGCCGGTCGTCGACGAACGTTATCTGTCAGCTGCCTCTTCCTGCTGCCACCGGACGTTCTTCTCACCGCCTTGAAGTGCACTTGGGGCTATTCTCGACGATGACTACGTCGTCGTCGTCGTCGTCGTCGTCTTTCGCCACCACGACGCCTAGCATTTTGGCAGCGGACAATTGGGCCTGGAATCCTTTCCTCCTTCCAGGCAGTACACATGCGCCATGCCAACCACCCTCAGCACAGCCGGGCCACCATCACGGGGGGTTGAGCGCTTCCTCCTCACGATGTAGGTCGCCGTCAGGAGGAGGTGGTTAGGAACATCGCGTCCTCGCCGTGCGACCATGTCTCCTCCTCCTTCTTCGACAGAACTGCATGACAACAGACAACGCGATGGCAACGTACGCCAAGCATCAATCGATCCAAAGACGAAAGAATTACAACAACTGAGGTTTTTTCAATAATTCCATCTTGTAAAAGGTAATAACAGTAATTATACTTCCGGCTATTGTGTTTTAGTGATAAAAAAATTGAATTGATTAACTACTTAGAAGAATAAATTTATAATTGATAATGTCTAGGGCATTTTCTGAGTATTGGAGGTATATAGATATATACCACATAGTGTGGTTGTTATGAGGTAGTATAAGGGTTTAGCCTTACCGCCGTAAAACGCGCGGTTACCGCGTTACCGGGCTTACCGCGGGGTCTCGGTAATATAAATTACAATACAGCGGTAACCTCCTTAAAGTTCAAATAATATTTTAAAAAATTAATTTAAATTTTTTTGATAAAATGTTTGCACGGTTTTTCGTACGGTTTTTTCACAGGTTACCGCGGTTTACCGCGCGGTAACCCTGCTTACCGCCGGGCCAGCGGTAACCCTGGCCCCGGCGGTTGGGAAACCCTGGTATATACCTCCTTCAGGGTGGAGGTATCTACCTCCCAACTAACTGCAATCAGACTTATACCTTCAAAATGAAAATAAAAATTCAAGACTATCTACAAAGATAAGTTTTCAACTCCATTCTATCTAAACTTTTAACATTAGTTTTTCAAAATTCGTTCATGAAAAAGTACATCTCAAATATAAAAGAAATATATTGCTTATGGAATGAGAGAAAACGCTCATGTGGTATATAGTCGATCATCGGGGAGAGAATGGTAGTGCTTACGGTAGATGACGGGGGATGCGAAGCCTCGACTCGACGACGCGGCGCGGAAGTTCAAAGCCGAGGATGACACCTTGTGGACATCCAGAGGATTGCTTGGATGTCTACTACGTTGTCGGCGGAGAGGCACGCAGACAGCGCTTGCGGTAAGAGTGCGTCGCCACCACTGGAAAAGACAAGGAGTTAAATGCAAGTAAGAGTTTTGTTTTGTTTGTGGGAAAGACATTTTACAGCTTTAAATAATTGGACATATGTAAGCAGTTTCATCTGTATGACTACAACGACCAAAAGCTAGTGGGAGAACCATGCTCCAAAAAACAGTTTTTTTTTTCTTTTTTTTTCTAAAGAAAAAGGAGGGGGAGAGATCGGTCGATAGATGTGTACTAATTGAAGAAAAACTTCATACACAGGGTGAAGTACCTCAGGTGCAGATACCTATACACAAATTTCTTCATAAACATGAACAGCAAATTTTATTAAAAAAAAACTATTATATGGCGCGGAGGCACACGCAAAAAGCGGGCGCAATCTGACTAATTTGAATTTAGTTGAAACACAGGAAAGACAACCATCCATGTTTGTATAAAAAGAGAAGGCTAAAACCAGTGGTTCAAACAAAAATATACAACGAATACCAATGGCAAAACATCAACGATCATGGGTCATTTTAATTTAGGAATCGATAAAGATGAGTTTATTGGTTTTTTCATTTTTTTTTTTCTTTTGGTTATTGCGTTTTTTGTTTGTTGTTTTTTTGGGTTTGTTTTTGTTGTGTTCATTTTGTGTTGTTGGTTTTTTGTTTGGTTTTTGTTTTTTGTGGTGGTGTTGTTGGTGGTTTTTTGTTGGTGTTGTTGGATTTTGGTTTGTGGGTTTGGGTGGGCTGGTGGTGGGTGTGGTTTTTGTTGGGTTGGTTGGTGTTGTTTGGTTGGTGTTGGTTGGTGGGTGTTTGTGTGTGTGGGGGTTGTTTTGGGTTGTGTTTGGTTTTTTGTGTGGGTTTGGGTGTTGGGGGGTTGGTGTTTGGGTTTTTGGTGTGGTTTGTGTGGTGGTGGTTGGTGTGGTTTGGTTGGGTTGGTTTGTTTTGTTGTGGGGTTGTGGTTTTTTTTGGTTTTGTTTTGGTTTGGTTGTGTTTGTTGTTTGTTGTTGGTGTTTGTGTTGGTGTTGTTGTTGTGGTGGTGGGTTGGTTGTGGTTTGGTTGTGTTGTGTGGTGTTTTTTTGGGGTTGTTTGGTTTGTGTGTGGTTTTTGGGGGTTTTGGGGTGTTTTTTGTGTTTTTGTGGTTGTCGACTTTTCGGTTTTGGTGTGTCTTGTCTTGTTTCTGTTTTTTCTGTTTGCCAGAATGAACGAAATGTAGTACATGTGTCTGATTTTTAATGTGGGTCCAGTAATAGGTCCGGGAGTAAATTAAGTGGCTCCAATAACTTCATCTTTATCGATTCCTAAATAAATTCAGACCAATAGATGTTTGAGTGTTTTGCCATGGTTGATTCCTTTGTAATATTTTTTGGTTTTGAAAACCCTGGTTTTAGCCCTTCGTCTCTCTTTTATTACAACCTATTGGATTGTCTGTTTCCTCTCTTTTACCTTGTTTCCTTACATATAATTCAAATTAGTTCATGTTTGCGCGCTTTTGCTCGCTGCCATAATAGTTTTTTAAAAAGTTTGGCTGTTAATGTATGGAAGAATTTTTGGTTATAGTATGGCACCTGATACTTCACCCTTGTTGCTTTTTCTCAATTTTGTACACACCTATCGAGATCTCTCTCCCCTCACTTTTCTTTAGAAAAAAAAAAGAAAAAAATAAACTGTTTTTTTGGAAGCATGTCTGCCCCACTAGCTTTTGTGTTTGGTAGTCCATAACATGGATAAACTGCTTACCATAGTCAATTATTTTAAGTCTGTAAATGTCTTTCCGCATAAAACATAAACAACTCGTTACTGCATTTTATCTCCTTGTCTTTTCATGTGGTGCGAACCGCACGTCTACCGCTAAGCGTCTGGTCTGCGTGCTCCTCTCCGGCGACAACGTAAGTAGACATGCCAAGCAATCCTCTGTGATGTCCCAATGGTGGTCTCCTCCGGCTTTTGACTTCCGCCGCGTCCGGTCGCGTCGAGCTTCGGCTCCGTCTCTACCGTAAGCACTTACATTCTCTCCCTCGAAATGATGGACTATATACCACATGAGGTTTTTCTCTCATCCATGAGCATAATATTCTGTTTTCTATTTGGAGATGGTTCTTTTTCATGAACGATTTGAAAAACTAATGTTAAAAGTTAGATGGAGTTGAAAACTCTCTTTGTAGATAGTCTTGGAATTTTTATTTCATTTTGAAGTATAAGTTATGAGTTAGTTGGGAGGTAGATACCTCCACCCTGAAGGGGTATATACAGGGTTTCCAAAACCCGGGGCAGGGTTCCGCGCCCCGGCGGTAAGCGGGTTACGCGGCGGTAACCGGGCGGGTTTAACCGTGAAAAAACCGTACGAACCGTGCAAAATTTATCAAAATTTAAAATTAATTTTTTAAATTTTATTTGAATTTAAGATGGTACCGCGGTATTTATATTAAACCGTACCCCTCGCGGTAAGCCCGGTAACCGGGTAACCGCGCGGTTCCGGCGGTAAGGTAAACCCTTTTCTCATACTAACAACTATGTGGTATATATCTTATATACCTTCCAAGACTCAGAAATTTCCTAGACATTATCAATTATAAATTCTATCTCTAGTAGTTTTAATCAATTCATTTTTTTATCACTAAAACACAATAGGGAAGTATTCTGGTGATCCTTTTAAAAGGATGAATTATGAAAAAAACCTCCAGTTGTAAATCTTTCGTTTGATCGTTGATGCTTGCGTCGTGCCATCGTTGTCATGCAGTTCTGTCGAAGTAAGGAGGAGGAGGACATGGTCGCCGGCGAGACGCGGAGTTCCTGAACCACCTTTTCCTCTGACGGCGACCTACCATTCGTGAGGAAGCCCTCAACCCCACGTGATGGCCGCCTGTGAGGGTGGTGGGCATGGCGCATGTACTGCCTGGAGAAGGATTCGGCAATGTCGCTGCCCATGCTCTGGCGCTGGTGGCGCAGACGCGACGACGACGACGACGACGTAGTCATCTCGAGGTAGCCCCAAGTGCACTTCATAGCGGCATGAGAAGTATACGTCCGGTGGCAGCAGGATAGAGGCAGCTGTCAATCTAGCCCACGTCGTCGACTGAGGCATACGCGGCAGCTGGCTATAGCGGCGGCGGCGCTGCTGCGGGCGGCGCAGGTTCTTACCTCAGAACACCCACTGGCACTTGCATTGCATGCATATTATACTGATCTGAAATTAGAATACAGTGGCTTCCTGCTATACATGGTCGTGTGACGTATAGTGCAGGAGAAAAGAATCCGATCGCAATTAATTCCTGTTTGTTTTCTCTTTACTGTTCAACTTGTGTACATCAATATTTTTTTCATAGACGTGAAAATTGCATAAAAATATGAGAACAAAGTAGTTAAACAGAGTTGTGTATATCCATTTTTAAATCAATTTACTGTAGGGTAAACCTGTATATTTCTATCAGATAACTACTTACTAATAAAGTATTTCTGCGGCTTTTTTTTATTTATTTCCTTTGATAACAACAGATGCCAACCCAACCAGGATCCTTTTCAGCACTCACTAGCAACTTGGCAGGTGCAACTCTCTCTATGTTCGTTAATTTGCTGTAGCTTTGTTGTTTTCACTACCTTAATTTCAAACCGCTCAATTTTTCTTTTGTTAGTTTTCTGTTCATTTTGGATGTTTCCTCTTTATTTTTGTTTTTCCTGCATACGTACTGAGTGTACAGTATGTTGCTAGCAATCTTGGCTGCTTATTTGGCGCTCCGATGCGATGCTATCTTTAGCTAATAGCATGTATGCGCTGCATCTTCGATTGGATTCTGTGTTTGTAGAAGTCCTTCAAGGAATGCCTTCTCGTGACTGTACTATGTTCCAAAATGCATATAATCCTTTCGGTTTTAAATAGTTGTGACTAGTGTTAGTGCTATTTTAATTTTGATCATAATCACTTTCAAGTATAATATTTTGATGATGAAATTTATACGCGATATTATATAATTTGATTACATGGTACAATTTTTTTTTAGGAAGTTACATGGTATAATCTTACTAGTTGTAGTTAAATCTAGTATGAAAAAAACCAGTGGTAAAAATCTGTCGTTAAAATCTAGTCAAAGTAAGTTTTGGATGTGAATAACGTGTAAGTGACAATTATTTTATACTAATGTAAGTGTCTATAAGTTATATTTTGGACTGGAAATGAATTGTTACCAAAAATATACTACTGAATATATTCATAAATTATTAACCCTTCTTATTGGCAATAGCATAATTAATGTTTTGACAAATTTTTATGGTTTAAGATGCTGAACATTTTTTCATAAATTGATACCTCACTAGCGAGTACCGCAAACCGCTCTTAATATACTACTTCTTGTTCAAAATATAATAAATTTTACATGAAACTGCAAGTTCTTGTTATCCTCAACTTAATAGCCAAATGAATATATTTTGAAGGAGGGTAGTATGTATTTTTTCTCTGTACATCATCTTATCCTATCAGATGCGTGCATACATATACTACTTATGTACATGACATGCTGAATTTCTTGCTGCTGGGTCGTAGGAATTCGCGCGAAGCTAACCAGAAAGAAGACATGGCCAACGAGCGTCCCTCAAATCTCGTCAGACTCCATGTTCTCAAAGCCATCCTCCGCACTCAATATCTCACCGCGCAACCCCTGACCCCTCACTGGCGGCGTGGTTCAAGCAGTGTTGCCATGGAGGCCTTCGCTGGCGGCAGCTCTTCACTTGCACCACTTCAATTCCCATTTTTCCTATGCACCAATCCACCGCAATGGCACACGGTGAATTAGCTTCAGCAACCATGCTTCGCCATTGCCCCCATGCGTGCACACCGACACATACTATGATTCGTTCTACAATGTCTCTGCTGCGCCAGTCGCCAAATGCGCGTGATCTCCTTCAGGCAACATTTCCTAGGTCTGCTGCCATGCAGGCGCAGTGCAAAAGGGGCAACATCTATCCAGTGATGTCCGGGCGGCTGATTTTCCCCAGCAGTAAGCTGTACTTTGGCCCCTTCTCCTACCAAGGGCCTCCGCCACCTTGTTTGTCCTGCCAACCACATCAACGCTACTCCCGCCGACGTCCTTCCTCTCCGACCGCGTTCCATGGCCTAAAGGCAAGGCTCTATTATCGAGCTCCCATATGGGATCGTGGATGACTTCCTCGTCGGCCAACCGCATATGGCGGTGCCGGACCATCCACGGAGCCACTGACGCTGCCGCCGCTGCGTACCCTTACACAGATGCACCGAGCCATAACGTTGGGCAACTGGCTGTCTCATGGCGCCACCAACGGGGCCCAGCAATTCAGCATCACTGGAGCCAACTGTGGTGCCCAAGGTGAGGGCACGCAACCGTGCGACGCGGCACATCAGAGAAGAAATGCGGTAGTATAAGAAGAACCAACAACGCGGCGCCATTATGGTACTGGATCAGGTTTTGCTGCTGATGCTGCAATGGATGCTGAAGAAGACACAGTTTCTCTCTGGAATCTCTCCTAGGGCCGGACTACGACCTGTACCTAGGAAGACGTCAGCGCTCCCGACACCGCTGCAGCCCGGTGATGCAGCTGGTGGCTCACTGGACGGAGAGGGGCGGCATGGACATTGGCTGGGACCTCGACCTGGATGACCATCTGGGTGGAGAACGTTAATGATTCGCGTTCCTGGACAAACCTTGCCCGGGAGCGAGTAGTCCGTAGTCATATCATCGCAATATATTATCCAAAGTTAACATTAAAGGGCTAGTGATTACAGGAGGGATGTGTGCTCAGTATGATAAAACAACTTTTACTTTGTTGCAAGTAACTCTAAACATTGATGATTTTCCTCCGTTATCATGCAGGAATGTTGAACTTCTTTTAAAACCAGCCAAATTCCTATATTTCAGATATGATATTCTGATGCAAGATACTGGAGTACTATTTTGCGACATAGTAAGTATTTTTGTTGGATTCCTGTGCTCGCGGCGTCATCGCGGGCTAGGTGCCTGCCGCGTGGCTTGCATGCCATGGCCGCCGCTTGGCCATACTGTATCAAAGTGGTTTGTTTCGGTTTGCATTCTTCCTTCCTACTACTGGCGCCTCCACCTCTGCCTTTTTCCAACAATGCAGGCTCACACTAGTGCTCTGAGTGCAGGATTTCCCGGTCCAATAGTAATTTGCGGTCTTGAATAGTTCACAGGGGTAACACCGTACAGATGTGAGAATAAGATGTACTCTTCGTCTCTGAATACAAGGGTTTTCCTGGCCTTTTTCTATTCATCCACAAATAAAATAGCTTTTAGGTACTTTTCCGCTCCACCTAACTACTTTAATTTATTTTATTGCTCACTGCTAGTTGAATTGTTATGCGTGATTAATTTCCAACCGAGTAAAACTTATTAAATGGGATGAAAGTACGTCTGGGCCCCACATAAGTTGGTTTTTGGCTAATTAGGTATGAAAGGCCGAGGCTTGTCTTGGTTCGTGACCCGGTTAGTGTTTCATTGGTAGCGGTTATAACAGCTAGTTTGGAGGAATGTTGGTGGTCATTAACTACCATTTTGGGACCCATCCTCCCCCCCCTCCCCCCCCCCCCCAAAACTTTTGGTAATTAAACGTGGTATAATAGAGATCAAAAGCATCAATTTTGTTTTTAGACTAACCATTGTGCACAAGTTTGGCGTCTCTGTTGAGGTCGTTAAGTACCAATTTCGACCTACCAACTAGCAGCAATAATAAAAGGAAACTAGGCATTTCTTACATGTTTTATCAATAATAATAAGTATGTAGTTGTATTGATTGGATAACTATGTGGATGTAGGAATTATAAACCAAAGTGAAGGATACAAGGAAGCCGGCATGCAAAGACATACCTCCGGCCGAATCATGTGCAAGCACACGGATTGAAAGGACCCACAATGCCTAGGCCCAACCGACCTAAAGTGGACAAGCTGTCGTGCATCGCCTAGGGCCACAACCCGCTATTAGGTGAAAGCAATGGAGAAAGGTGGTGCTAGGGGTTTGCGGCCGAACTGACATAGCGCCTCTCATCTCCACCCTCCACGTGGCGATCCTGGTTGGCTCCTATGGCAGTTGTGGAATTACCGACTTCAATAAGCGTCATAAGCCACATATAAATAGACTACCTCCCTCATTTGTTTAACATCACACTCCAGGAGCATTCCTATCCATTTTGTATTCTCTATAGTTTCTAGTAGGAAATAAAACTTGAGGACTTTTGGGTCCTATAGTCTTTCTCGGAGTTTTGGTATGTCTCTAGTACTTACTCTTCCTGTAGAGCTAAGTTTGACTTAATAATAACTTTTTTTTTATTTATGTTCATGTTTATATATTTTTTTATTGAGTATATGTTTCTATGTGTATATATACTTTGTATATCTGCTTTATTCCTAGCCTAGTCGATCCATGCTATGGTAAACAGTCCATTAACTTTATAGGTTGCTTCTAGCCCACTTGGTTCATCCATAGGGTGAGTCCCGGAGGGAGTTAGTGATTATTTACTGGTCGATTAAGCCATGGGCGCCCTAGGCTAGAAATCCGTTAGATGTGGATGTGCACCACGGAAAGTTGAGGTAGGCGGGCCAGGTGGTTGACAGCCTTGTCTATCCTTTGTATTCTCCACGTTTGTGGGTATGACGTACAGAGTGCGTAAATGCCATACCATGCTGGCAGACCAGCAGGGAAGTGGGTCTCTTGTAGTACCTGGTGCCTGGAACTAAATCTATGTTGTAAACATGTGTATTTTTAGGGGTGTGGTTTGGTTGGGTTGGGATGACCTGAATGGGAGATTGGTCGTCCGAGTTATTTATGGTGTTTGGTTGAAGGGCAGGGTGGATGAGGGCGGCCTGGAATAGGTAAATATTCACCGTCAGCGTCCGATGCTCATCGTCAGCGTCTACAGATCCGCCACCTGCTGC
>WNHE01000251.1:0-29037 GCA_009805545.1 Oryza longistaminata
TGGTTATTGTACCCAGTATTAGATTGACTAATGGCCATCCCGAATGAATGTTGGTATTAGCATCACCATTGTTGTTTTCTTCTCACATGTTGCCAAAATTCTGGTTCCATATGCATTTTTTTTTTGTTCTGCTCATAGCAATATTAGACTTGGGGATTGTATCTTGTAAGATCCTCACGAATGTTCGTGTTGTTACAAGATGGCATAGTGCCATCTCATCTCTTTCTGGTGCACCTTCTTAACATATCGTTTTATTGAATATCAGGAAACTACAATATCACTGAAGTACTCTTCAGTGATGGACTAGAATCACGCTCAATATTGCTTTTATTCTTGCGAGCTTGTAACAGGTGGTATATTTTGTAATTTTTTGTATATTTGTTGTCCATCTTTCTTTCATTTCACTGATATTACTTAACTTTTTTATATTTTTCATTGCGTGTTATACAAGATCCTCTTTAATAATGGCTGATTGGCATCAGCAAGATTATTGAGTATTCTCTTAAAATATTCACTTTATGGTTAGGCAAATCTTTAACTTAAGTAAATATTGAATTGTCTTGCTGCATATCGGCTTTCTTATTAACTGTACAATGTCTAGCTAAATGTGTGTCATCGGATGTGGAGTATCATGCGTTGTTAGAATGCTTAAAGGTAGCGTGTGAATCGGTTGCTGAAATATGAATACTTACAATCCTTAATGCTCAGGCGAATTGCTCTATGTTACTTATCATTTATTAACATTATTTCATCTACCATAGTTGATTTCGAATTGGGTGATATGCTACACTCAGCTGCTTACTGACTACATTTTCTTTTGGTTACAGTATTTCTTGCACACATTATGGTTATTGGTTTACTTATTATTCTACAATGGCAGGCATGTTTCTCCCTCGTTATCTGGGGGCCATCTTTATACTGCCACACCTATAGATCGCGGGGCAGAGGCACAGGGCTAGCGCGCGTGTGGGTGGCTTTAATTCTGAGTTCGAGAGCGAGTCCAAGGAGAACTGAAATGGCCATCCGCTCGGCTCGCGCGCTTGCCCTCAAATTGCTAACACGCTGTTTCCAGCGGGCGATGTGCAATATGTGTTATCTCTCCCATACAAGCCATCGCGCAAGAAACGTTTGCTTGAGTCTTCTAATGGACAGAAGTATGCTTTAAAACCTTCTTTGATAACATTAGGCGTTTACAATTCATGTGTTTGCATGACATTATGGGTGTGAATCTCATAAATTCATAATGATGGTCGAGGCATTATCGTTTTTTAAGAGATTCGTGGGGGCGCTTGCGAGACAGTCGGATAGGGTCATCTATTTTCCATAGATCTAGGTGAATGCAGACATGATATAGCCTTGCAGTTATTGGTTTTGATAATGAGAATGAGTGAGGGAGATAGAATGGACTGTTGCTTTCACATGGCAATGGTGTATGTATTCAACAATGAAGCTATTGTGGAATTAGGCTTGGTGACATGTTTGATTCCCACATCAATAGTAACAGGTTTTCCCGGATGCTCGATATAGGCGTCTGATATCTAATACTAGTGTGAGTTACATAAGTTTCATAGTTTGGTATTTAGTGTCCAAAATAGGCATGGCACGCTTTGATTATATTGCTAGATTGTGCGCTCTGTAGCAGCAGAGTGGTTGCTTGGTGGTTAAGTGATTTAGGTGTCCTGATGAAGGCAAATTGAGCTTAGTGGTGGCAGCGATGAGTCGTCTGTAAATCTAGAAAGTATGTTATCAAGAAAGTAAGTGGACGGGAGGTGTTTGGTAATGTGAATTGTGCAATATCACATAGTTATTTCGCTATCGCGTTGAAGATGGGTTCCATGAAGATTAGAATATATCGGCGGTGATCATCCTTGTCGTCTAACTAATAATGCGCATTGGCATGGCGAAAAGCATACTGTCCAGCTAGAGTAAATTTGCTATAGGCTAATGATAGAGCCGATCCGACTTTCAAATAGCCTTACGGTGCAAGAACTGGACCGCCAAGCTAAGAGGTTGATGCTTTTGGTTGTGCCGGGATAGAGATTAAGTCATTATGAATGGAAATGCATTTCAGCTCAAATATAGATTGGAGCGCATTATAATGATTTTTTAGTATCAAGCAGTCGAGCAAGAGTGGGTCTGAGGGCATTAATAGTGGCGGTAGTGACTTCAACTACGGGTAATATAAGGATCTTATATGGCTCATATTTTATTAAACATGAATAGATGATAGCCGAATTATTAATAATTGTACTTCCTGTGTGGTGAATGTAGAGTATGTCATTCTCAACTTTACTCAAATTAATAGTAACTACAATTAGAAAATGGGGGTGCGATTTAATAGCTAAACATAATTGCTAGAATAATACCATTAAGTTCAGGCTTCGTCTATTCATAAGTATTGGAGCATTCTGTCATATAAATTCAAATTCCTAGAGTTAAACTACTTAGCCTTCATTCCTCTTGTAACGTGACTTTAGTTTTCGAGTAAATTAAACTAGAAAATATATAGTAATCATATTTCTACAAAATTCAATAAGGGCCACTATATTATAGAAAATATATTCAACATTTACTTGTAATGAAAAAATAGTTTGGTTTATAGAATAAAGGCTATTTTTTTTATAAAGAAAACAATGTCCCATGCGTTTTCAATGGGTTGAATGCTATTTTAATCTTATTATGTTATAGAGGAGAGCATTAATATTCGGTATTAACTAGGATAAATTCATTGTTGGGAATTCGCTGTGGATTTTTTTTTTTTTAGAAATCATGAGCTGCATATTAGGAGTCTGACTTTCATCTCAAGTTAGTGTAGCGAGTTCTCTTCGTTAAAAGAGATTTGCTTCTTATTGACTCCTTTTGTATTTCCAAAACAAACGAACTTATAATCCGAGCTCAAACACGATTGTATTTTCAAGAGCAGAACAACTTAAAAACCGACTCAAATTACAGATGAGATGTATCAAATACAGGCAAAGGAACAGTCTCATTATTTTATAATAATAAAGATTTGATTAAAAAAGAAAGCAATTTTATAAAAGATGGTCAAAGTACGATATAGATATAATTTGAGCTAGGGCATAAATGAGAGGGTTATAACATTCGAGAAGAATAGAGAGATGTTGCTATGAGCCTATGAAGGATGAGGGCTGTGTGTATGAGTGTGTGAATCTGTAGTACTGCCTCTTGTGGAGATAGGGACAGGTGTGACTGGCACTGCTGCCACTGCTCCCAGTCTGCCCACTCCACTATGCGGGAACCCCGGGCAGGCAAATCACACCTAGGCACTGGCAACTACTATGCTAATCTCGTCCCAAATATAAGTATTTTAGTCATGAATCCTTAAGCACTTGTCTTTTCTAAAATATAAGCATTTGTAGCTATAATCTGAATACATGTGTCCAGATTTATAACTAAAAATATTTATATTTTGGTACGGAGGTAGTAGTAGATTTGTCCAGTTCTGTGTTGTCTCCTTCCAATGGCATTGCCCTTAACAGATTCACAGTGGAAGTCTGCCGTGCTCCTTACCTTCTCGTCTGGCCCGTAACTGTGCACATTGCTAAGGTAGCGCTGTGCTGTGAGCAGATGAACATGGTATTGGGATATCCGAAATCGACTACTACCGCAGGTGAGAGATCTCACAGAATCACACACAAGCAGGAAGCAATAGCTATAGCATAGATTTCGATACTTATAGATTGTTCTGACGCTTAGCTCATTCATATGACTCTCCGTATTAACCAAATATGGATGAGTTCGCTCAAACGATTTTATAAATTTTACATATATTTCTGCAACTTAGAATAGATCATCATATTATTATCTTAAATACGAATACTCCTATATTTTACTAATATCATTCACTAACTTACACTTACCTGTAGTTTTTACAGATATATTTTGGATAATAGAGTTAAATTTTAACGGTATTATTTATGGCCGGATTAAATTTTTGAGATATGAGTAAATTTTAACAGATATTATATTTTTTAGTTTGAATATATTTGATTATTGGTAATCATAGCAAGAAAAATATATCCAAGAGAATAAATAAACATACTAGATTCTTGATCTTTTGTGCTAGCTTTCTTTAATAGGTATACTTTCTTCTCTGATATACTGAAGATAATACTATTTTGTCTGGAGAAGCAGCGTAGGGGCAGGCGAAGGGGGGCTGGGGGGAGCTGAGGGGGCGGACGGGGGACGGCGGCAAAAGGGACGCGGGGAGGGAGTAGGAGGAAGGCGGGAGGGCGGCGGTGGGTGGGATCGCAGGGGCGAGAGCGACGAAACGGGAGGAAGAGCTGCTGGGTGTCGAAGTAGGACAGTTTTAGGGCGGCAGTGAGCGAGCGCATGGGATGGCGGGGTCGCGAGGCGATCGGGCGGCGGTGTCAGGAGAAATGTGAGGAACAGAGAGGTCGGCGGCGGGCGGCAGAGACTCTTGTCTAGTTGTTCTATGTTACCCGGAGCCTCACCGCCAAATGTACAGTCGGTCCTCACTTTACTGTTCTACTTTAGAGAGACGATTCACATTGCATCGCAACTCTAGCAACTCTGCACAAGCGATTCACATGTGGAGTCAGAGCATGAGGTCCGGATGGTAAAGGCGCAAGTTTATCCGGAGGGGGCAGTTGCTGAATGGCGTGAAAGGAGAGAGACACAGCAAATTTTAAATGTTTTTGTCTGTCCGGAGGAATAGGGTGGGAGTGTGGTGGAAATTTGGAGCACTAATGGGGTACTGGTGTTGGAGAGACCTATTATGTTCTCTCCTCTGCGCTCTAACTTTTTTCAGGAATGGAGTATGTGATGAGGAGCTGCTGGGCAGAGAGGCTCTAAACTCATCTAGATAGGATAGACTGATCCTAATAGCATATCTGAATAAGCGTTTTACCCGAGACACATTATTATTTTAGGGTTTTTTTGGAAAGAGAATTGGAGCAGGGTGTGGCGGTGGCGGTGTGTGGCTTTTATCTTTCTGTTGTAGCATTATAGTTAGCTTCTCTGTATCATTATATATAAGGGTATTAAAGATGGGTGTGAGTTGTGACGTATTTCTTATGTATAATGATGAATGGAGTTCTTGGAAGACTTGGAGAGAGGAAGTCTTTGACTACATGAGATTATCTTATATAGGTTAGAGTTCAGCGTGTTAGCTTGTGCATGGGGAGTTATCTGCTGGAGATTGATTTATGTTTAACGGAGCTTTGAGTATTGGCAGTGATGTGACTGCGAAAAGTTGTGTGTGGTATGACAGGTTTGACTGTGCTTGGTAAAAGGAGCGCTGGAGAGTTATGATGGGAGCTCGAAACTTTGGATCTTAGCACAGCTATGAGAACGGGGGAGTACTGCTATGTGATTGGGGCGTGTCACAGCAGAAAATTGGAAGTTTGGAGTCTGTAATTGGTCGGCGGAGGCGGAGGTGATGGAAATAGGTTGAGTAGTGTTTGTGTGTAGAAAAGTTTTGGGATGTGATGAGAAAGGTGTGGAAGTTTGAAGGAAAACTATTGGAAGTGGCGATGTGTGTTTAGTTCACTGGAGTCTCTCTGTGAGTTTGTATTTGTGTGGAATTGTTGTGTGTATGAAATGTTCCGATGTGATGGAAAGTTGAAAGTTAGAAAAAAAAAACTTTGGGAAACAAGTGGGAAGTGGTCACTGCATCAAGTCAGTCCTGCTGGGTCTCACGTACTTAGGTCGAAGAGAGAAGGTGCCATGATCTTGCAGGCAGCGGGGAGGGCTCGACTTGCTGATCAGCGCCAGCATTAATTTCGCGGCGTCTGTGTGTGGGCGATCGGGGTAGGCTTCGATTTGCGCGTCAGATGAAATGAGAAGATGGTTCGCGTCCGGCAGTGGGGCGGCCGCGACTCGATTGGGATACAGCAGCTGCTTCACTCAGCACGCGTCGGTGTCGCACGAGGAGGCCGTAATAGCTGAGTGTTTGGAAGTCGTAAGAAGTTTAGATTAAACTGCCGAGGTCTCTGTTGGATATGGAGACGATGTTAACAGTGACTATTTTTCAGTAATGGACATCTCTGATGGTAAATCAAATGTTTACCTTAACTAAACGGCATCGGTGTGGTTGTGGCGTATAGAGAGTTTTGAGTCGACGGCTTCCCTGTTTTCTCTTCAGTGCGAATGCAGGCAGTGTGTCGTGGACGGGAATTGGGATGACCGCGGTTTCATTAAGGTGAGCTGGATCTAGGGTCATACGCTCGTTGGAGAGCGGCGACCTCGTCAAAAAAAGGACAACCCACCCTAATTTTGGATGTGCCAAATCATTTAACCGTGCCGTCTATTTGACTATAATATAAAATATCATATCAGAGGGACAGCTTTCTTAGCGTATCGGGAGGGCATTAATCATGTTGTTATCATCTATGAATATGATCAGATATATATGGTAATAAAAATTTATGTAAGACGGAGCAGTAAAATGTGAAGCCGGAAATCCGGGTTTGCCTTTTTTTTTGGGACTGAGGAGTAGGAGCCTCCATACTTTTATTTTATGCAATTGACGGAGATGCATTATGCTAGGCATATCGTATTGATAGGTAGTTATACTCATCTATTTTTGCTATAGTGGGCTAGGCTTACAGACGTACTGTTTGGTCTTGAACAAATTGTGTGAGGTTGCGCGCATTTAATAACACGGGGGGCCACGTTGGACTGCGTACGGAGGCGGCATGTCGTCTGGGGGCCCTGCGCTGGATGCTAGCTTGGGATGAGATCCTAACTTCGTGGCGCACTTCTAACGTCTCTTGGCAACACCTTTTGCTCCTCAAGTGCGATTCAAGTATATGTATAATAATGTAACGAAATACTATCGTTGATGCGGCCGCGCTGGCCTGCGGCGGGCATCAATATGCCCAGTCATGATGCGAGGGATTAGTACAGCTAAGCAAGTGCTAAACAATAGGGGGCTAGCGCTGAATAGCCAGTCATATTTACGGTTGAGCGGCGTTATCAAAGCGGTAGGTAGTGGCTAGTGTTAGCATAATGTATATGAGGGCCGACCACGTCAGCATTGTGTATGCTAGTACGTTTTTCGTCTACCTTTACTGCCTTTCCTGCGTTTCCTTGTATTCTGTCTGTCCACTTCTCCTCGAGTCTCGGTCCACTTCCTTGTTCGCTTGTGGTTGGCTAGCTATTACCGTGCCTCCCGCCCGCGTTCTCGCTTTATCCTCATTTCCCCCGCCCATTACTTTCGGGGCAGTGCGCGTTGCTGTCCCGCCTTTGGCTGCATTTGGATCTCGTCTTGAGATATGGTTGCTTTTCGGTTTCGGCCATTCTCCCCCTCCTCACTGCACGCTTTGTGGTGATTCAGTAGTGCTCCTTTTTATTTTCTTTCTGCCCTGCAATCTGTATTTACGTGCTCCCTGCCTCCCGCTCCTTTTGTTCAGCTCTTCTGTTCCCATCTTTCCCTTCGCCCACGCTCCCCTGCCCGTGGTACGCTCTCGTTTGCCGCTCGCTATCGCGTATTTGCTCGCCCTCCTTTTGGTCTTTGCTTCACGCCGCATGTTTCGAGATTTTCTTTACACCTTAGAGCCGTCTACAATGGCCTCTGCTCTCGCCGTTTCCCCATCTCGCGCACCTACACGGGCGACCGAAGCAGCCCGCGGGCTCTATTTCGCTTGCACATGTGTCCCGATCCCCCGTTGTCTGTGTTGCGCGGGGGCGACCTTAGTGGTATTTCTGGTATATGCCTTTGCGCGCAACTGCAGTAATCCAATTATTTATACTTAGCATCTTGTCGTGATTGGGCTGAGCTTAGCTTCGTTCGTTGTTCGCTTGTAGAGCTGCATTATGGGCGCTCCTCTTTGCTCTCTTACATTCCCTTCGCTCTTCGGTCGTAAACTAATTTCCTACTGCCACTTGGTCCCTCCCTCTTTTGCACCCCGCTTATTAGCGATTGTTGTCACGCCTATGTTTGCCGGTAATATAGTACTATTCTAACATTTTTGGGCGCTGTGGTCTTTATTGTGGCTTTGCTTTGAGCACACAAAGCGCTGTTTATTCTTACTTTGGTCTCTCGATCTACAGGCCGCCGGTCCCACTGCTTTTTTTTCGCACCTCACTTGGCCGCGGTTTCCCCCGTTTTGTTTTTTAGACGCGCCCGGGCGTCGTCCTCTCGCTTCGCGCTCCTCGCATCATGCGCTCTTTTGGTTGGCGGTTACTTACCCCGCCCTTTCTGTTTTTTTCAGTGTCTTCCGATAGTGTTCGCGCCGTTACGGTTGCGTGCCGCAACTTTAACCACACCACCGTAAGAAGTCCCCTGAACTTCTCTCGCAACTTCCACTTAGTGCTGCTTTCGCTCTTAGCCGCCGCTAAATTATAACTGTCGCTCACGCTGTTCTGTTTTCAACTCTTGCAACTCACGTTGAAGCTTCCCGCTCACTATAAACTTGCGCAGCATTGTTTTTGTGGGCTGCCGTACCGTGGCTCTGCCTCGGCGCTATCCCGGCTGCCGTGGGGGCTTCGCGTGCCGTCGCGTGCCCTCGCGTCCACCGACCTTGCACACGTCGGGTACTCCCGTGTTCCAGTCGCCGGCTCGTCCATTCGTTTCTTATTGCCCGACCCGGCGCGGCCCGTCCTCTTCATCTTGTAACTCTTCTTATCTGATTTATTTGCGGGCTCCCGGCTGACTTTTTTCTCTCTTGTTATTGGGTTAACGCCACTCAATCTGCTCCTCCGGAATAATATCCTCTACAATACAGCCTCTTCGCCTCACGTTACTTTCATTTTTTTGCTTCCTGTTTGTTTTGCTCTGTCCTATCCAGCTCAGACGCAGGAGATAGCGTTGTGGCATTTTTTTCTTTTTATAGACCTTTTTCACTTTTAACACCTCCCCCTTCGACACTTCTTTATTAAGCTGGCACTTTTTTCATCACGCCCGTTCCTATAGGTGTATGGTACCGCACGACGTTCCAAGGCAGTGTAACCGTCATAAACAGATAGACCTAGATATATATATAAATAAAAACGCTCTCCGCAGGGTTGCTGCTCTTCTTAGCCCCGTCACAGTTGTCCGCATCATAGCTAGCCCCGGCGGGCCACTCCGCCGTTCCGTCACCACAGACGACGTGGTATTAGTTGTTTTGGTTCTTCTGTAATACTGTGTGTGCCAAGTTCGCAATCTAGCACTCAGGTGCATTTCCGACCTGTTTGTTTCATAATTGTCCATAGGTTAACAAGGGTATGTCTATTCTGTTTTCGTAAAGATGAAGCCTCCAAAATAGTATTAGCTTTAAATGCCGGGGGGAAGCCGGCTCATGGGGATGACCTTGCCCAGTGACCTCCAGTTCGTCGCAAGAGATATTAAGAGAGGATAGATATATAGAGAGAGCGCGGGGTCTTCCCCCTAACGTCTCTCGCAGGCACGACGCGACTTCACTACTCTCTACTTCAGCACGAAGACCACCACACACACGGGGCGCTCACGTTTTACACCCTTCCTAAATCTCATGTAAGGCTAGGCATTTGGAGTTGGGACTCGAAGCCATAGAACTTTTCCAAGCTGCAAGGAGATTTGCTGGTCCTCTGTGACTATTGGATAGGCTATTCTTCAACTTCTTGTAGGAAGAATATAGATAGCTAGAAATGGAGGAAGCGACGACACACATATAATTGATACATTTAGAATCATAGTTCGGAAAGATGACACTAATTAGTGTACTAATATATATGCCTGAAATTTTCAGTGTTTTTTCCGGTATTATGTGTTTAGACAATAGTCAATGCAATCCCAAGAATTCCTTCTAGGAGGATTAGAAATGTTTTGTTTATGAAAACGGATTATTCGCGGGTCGTAAGATTAGAGATAGGGAGTTTCGTTCTTTGAACTAAAAGGTGTCGCTAATTTTCTTTAATGAGTAAAGTGCATAGCCGGGTCGCCTAAAAGGCTTGTATGCTTAGAACTGTTCATATTTGAGTCTCAACTCTCAGAAATGCGGCATTCCAAGATGCAAACTTGTTTCAAAGATAGTGCTTTGGCGCTAAGGTGTGGCAGTATCACGGTCGGCTCTTTCAAGCTTCCTGGACAGGACCATATATTTTCATTTAAACAAATCTTATTAGTATTTTCTTAGAGAAAATTTTAAAATCAGGCATTTAACATAATCGTTTTATAATACCTCAAATTGTTTATTAGAATTTCGTTTCACCATCCTATATAAACTGAGTTTTATATGCTAGATTTAACGAAACCCTATAAAATAGTGAATTTTGATTGCTTAACTAATCGGGGGTTACGAGAATAGAGAAAAATATGTCGTGGGCTGAATGAGAAGGCTACAGGGTCACGAGCATAAATCAAAGGTCAAAATTTTGTGAGATTTTTAAATAACCGATTATATGTCATTTTAATTTCTGATAAATTTGAGCTAATTGGGAGCTAGACGTCTTAGTGTTGTGAACCGGGGCCATCCTATGGCGCGTCCAGGATTTATTCGTTCTGTACTACCAGGTTGCCCCGGTTAATGGTTTTCCCGTTTGCCCGCATTCCAGCGCCGGTGAAACGTCGGAGGCCTCTGGTCGACGCCAGCGCAAACGGATACATAATAGAGAGCGGGAGAAGGACATTTCTCTCTTGGTAACGGCGGGTGGTCGTCCGGACTAAAATATTTCAATGTATTCGCTTTATTTTCATATTCGATAATATTTTGAATTCGGTTTTTCATATCAGAGTTTTCAATTAAAAATTTAAAAACAAAAACTGCTAAGTGTATTTCGTTCTTTCCGAGCGTTTTTCATCCTATGATCAGTCGAGCTCGAGTCGAGCAGAGGCAGAGTCAACTAGTCCTCCCCCTCTCCCCGTTTCTCGCGTAACCGCACCCCCGGACCGCACGTACACACGCCACGCTCCTTGGAGTGCCGGGACACGCTGCCCGCAGTGTCTCGTCCTGAGCCCTCGCCGTTCACGCGATTGCTGTGCGATTCGCGAGCGAGGGCGCGCCGGCGCGAGGAGGCGGAGGCAGCGATGCCGGATCCGCGATGCGAGCGTGCTTCCGCTGCGCGCGTCGCGGAGCAGAGATGTGCTGTCCGGGACACGGCGGGGCGCGCAGTTGTGTGTGTGTACCTTGTGTTTGCGTCGGACGGTCGGCTGCTCCTCGCGCCGGTGTTCCGCTCTCGTCCGGCACGTCGGCGATCGTGGGACGTGCTTCGAGACGAGGATGCGAGAGATGAGACACTGGTTCCGAGCGTCCGGGGACCTGGCGTTCCTCTTTGGGCGGGGCGGCGGGAGAAAGATGTGGTTCTGTGCCGCACGTGGGTTACTGAACGCGTGGTGTGTCGTTGCGTTTGTGTCTGGTGTGTTTTGTAGCTTCTCGGGGTTCTTCGGTCGCTGTCTGTTGTGTGGCTTGTGTGTTTTTGGACGGGGATTTTGTATCGGCGCCAGATGAGAGAGATCGGCGGGCGAGGCCCCGGGCGCGCCCCGTGCTGCTCTCACGGCGCGGCAAGATACGGGCATGAGCGACGAAAACGCGGCGCGGCGGGGCGAACGGGCACAGGGAGCTGGGTGACCGTTGGGATGCACCAGTGATCGGAGCGGGAGGCTTCTACATGTGGATTCACGCGTGGTCCGTGACGGATGGCTAGGGACAAACGGGCGGCAGCAGGCAGGGGAGAATTAGGCGCAGGGCGGACGTCGGTTTGTCGGTCTTCCTGCGGAACGGTGGTAGAGCGGGCGTGCTTCAACGCGGCGGTTTTGCGCTGGAAGTTTCGCGACAGAGCGCTGTCGACCTGGCGGCAGGCGTAGTGTCAGCTCTCCACTGGGACGAATAAGACTCCAAATGGTCGCTTCCTCGGGGAACAGCTGCGACGCCTCAAACTCCGGACGCCGCGGCGCCGCGCTGGGCGCCGCGGTGTTTTTGTCTTCCGGTTTACAGAGATCGGACGGCGGCGGCAGCGGCGACGGGGCGTGTGTCAAGCGCAAGCAAGGGCCTCTCCGCCGGGCCCGAGGCGAGAGCCGCCGCATTCTGAGAGGCTATTCGCGCGTGGGGCAAAGGATGGGAGCAGACGGCAGCGAGAGAGGAGGAAGGGGAGTAGGGTCGGCGGCTGCCGAAGGGAGCTCCTCTCGTCGGAGCGTCCGTGACCTCGGTCGCACCGGTGTTCGTTGGGCAGCTGGCTTCCAACGTCATGGACTGAGGTTTAGAGGCCCTCGAGGAGGGCGCAGAATATGTCATGCTGGCGGGCGAGGGATATGCTGATGCATTCAACTTGATTTGTCCGCGTCTTCATAGCAGGTAATCGATATATTAAAGCGTCGAGTTGGCGTACATTGTTCTGCTCGTGTTCGGTAAACAATTATAGTACCAACATTTTTGGTCACTATCCACACACTCTTAGCCATCAAATCGTGTAAATTCGCAGATGTTCCGTTCTTGGTGCGCTTTGAAGGTACTGCGGGAGGGGATCGAATTGATCTTTGGCTTCCAGTAGTCTATGCCAAATTGCCTGTTAGATGAAGTGAGCTAGTAGCTAAGTGATTTTTAGGTGAGTGGGATGATGTTGTACCATTTTTTCGTTAAGAGCAAGCATTTTCGCAATTTCTTGGTCAGAAATATTTACTATATAATAGTAGGACCGGCCCTGTTGACTTAGTGTTAATTTTTGATAGCTTTGAGAAACTCGCGCATCAAAACAGGCATATCTAGTATCTAAAGTGTGTACTCTAATTTTGTTTCTATCTGGTTGAGTCGCTTGCAACACAGGGCAGCATGTTTATATTTTCATATGAGCGCATTCGGCTGCTAGCTGGTACAAGCAATCATACCGATCTCGTAATCAATCAAAGCATCATCTATAGCATCACACATGTGTGGTTTTGCAGTAGAGCGATCAACCATGTCAAGCTTGTAGTCCGGTTCTCGATCGCATTACATATGGCGAGTTGGGGATCGAAACAGACCGGTTAGAGATAATTGCTAGAATGCTATTAGTTCAGTCCTCACTTAATGTGTACTATAGCTGTCTACTATAGCATGTTTGTTACGTATGTTTACTTGGATCTGTTATTTTTATGAGTTTAGTCAGTTTGTGGTACAGTTAATTGTATGTTTACTCTTCTGTAGTTTAGGCTGTAGATAGCTGGATTGATTAAATTCTGCAGCTGAATTCGTCGATGTACATGACGGGGAAGAGTTTTGGGGTATCAGTTAACGGGATCATCTGTTCCGGTCCTACAACGTTGAGATGGCTATAACGCGGCTTGATTGGTCAAGCAGGTCGTTTCATATGGCCGCACTCCATTGGTTAAACGCTAGTCAATCAAATCCGATTGAAGTCGGTTTGATGTGTTCCGTTCTACTATCGACTATCTCCTAATGGCATAAATTGTTTGGAGGAGTGAAATGACAGCCCCTAGTTTACAATTAACAGATAGGAATAATTGACTAAATTGAGATATTTTAGTGCTTGCAGTTCTAGATAGAGTTTTTATATAATATATATAAGTTTAGTAATAAACCTTGCCATGAAGTCTCACTTAGTTTAATTGAATGGCATTGTGATATTAATCTCGTCTTCTAGTGTAAGTTTCAGCTCTTTCGTGCCAGTCAGCTGTTTTTTTTGGCACTCCGCCGGATACCAAGGATCGACAGAGATACTAGACTATTTTAGGCGCCCTATGCAGGGAGGATGCCGGGATCGATGTGGTTGGCTTATGGGGTTGACGGGAGTTCGGAACGGGGCGCTCGGGGCGTGGCGTCCTCCGCGCCGTGTCAGTTTGCGCTCCAGCGCGGCAGCCGAGCAGGCTAGGCCGTTGGCTGCTGCGGAAGTAAGCGCGCGCGATCGACAAGGCGTATTGTTCATATGTGGCGGGGTGTAATAGATCTGTTGCACGTAATTTATAAGATTGTGTACCGATCTAGAGTTGTGGCAGGTTGTTGTAATAGGGCTGCGGGAGTACCTTTTCTATGTATCGTTTTTAATGGCTTTTTTGTGTCATGCATTGATTGCCTCGTGTAGTTTTAAAATGATAAGAAGTATACTTTCTAGGATTACCATAGAGATCGATGTCTATGTTTTAGAGATGTTATCTAAGGGTTACTACAGTTTCACAACGTTAGTACCCCTAGTAGGTGCAGAGTAATTAGTGGGGCAGAGCGTGGCGTGGCCGTTTGCTGCTAGCTAGTCTATGAATTTTGGGTTTCCCCCGGGCTGCTGTTGACTATCTGGTGTGTTGATGCGGTGTAAACTTTACAGACGCCGTTTTCGCTAAGAATAAGTAGCGCCGCTCTGTCTCCGGAGCGGGTAAGTATAGTTTTTGCTCGCGGTTCAGTAAGGCGGCAGGGCGCCGGGGAGCGAGCAGGTGAGCGAGGGTTTTTTTGTTTGTTGTGTGCCGTGGCTTTTTCGCCCGCGCATTGTTTGTTTGCGTCGGGGCTTTTCTCTGCGTTCAACTGTTCCAGTGTCGTGTGCGCTGTCGCGGCGCCTGCCGCGCAGTCGCTAGGGGCTTGGTCGCGTCCGCTATCTCACCGGCGCAAATACAGAGAGGTGAGGTGAGGCGTTGTGTTTTCAAATTCGAGGTATATAGGGGCGTTCGCTTGGGGCATATAGAATTGTTGACGCACGGGCATGGTTTGTCACTGGGACTTAGCGAGGTTATTAGAGCGGTGTGGGCCGAGACCACGGACTCAGCAAGTGCTAGGAATGAGGGATTATGAATTGCAGCATAGTTTCACTGGTAGGGCGTTGGTGGCAGTGTTCTGGGTCTAAATGCTCCAGTCTCAATAGAAAGTGTGGGAAAGACCATATATGCGTTTTAGGCGTTTGAATGGGCTCACCGGGATGTTAATATTGTAATAGAATTTATAATATACAAATATTATAAAATAGTCATACTAAAGTATTATTCATGTTTTATGCATCTAATAGCAAATAAAAATAAGCTAAGTTACATAAATATCTTTATTTCAAATAACGTTCGAACGGTCATGGAGCGGCATAGCAGTACGAATTGGGCTTCTGTATGTACAATAGTGCTAAATATTTGAACCACGCTTATATGTTAAGGACGGTGTGAAGGGGAGTAGTAGTGTGTATAGATGTGTGTACAGATCAGCAATGGTGACAGAATAATAGGGATTGTAGTCTGTAACCCGTTCTACGACTTCTTATAGCCTGACTCTTGCGTCAGGCATGAAGAGTTAAAAGGAAATGAGAGAATATTGTTGTTATTCGTTATGACTAGGTAGTTTAACAGATATTACTGGTATTTTGTGGTAGTAGCTATATTGTGGAATGCCTTAGTAGGCTAGAAAGTGATTGCCATAGTCCCTAGCTTGCCTAAGTCCATAGTTCACGCACGTAGGCTTTGATCCTGCTCGTCCGCCTAACGCGCCCGAGGCGTTCATGGGCGTCGTCACCTCACTCGCTCTCCTTGCGTAGCCGATGTAGCCCGGTCTCATACGCGGCAGTCGGGTCGCGATGAGCGCATATGGGCGCCTCAGTACGTCGATCGTTAACGCCGGCTGCGCCCAATATTCTCTTCTGGCATCTCCATCTTCTCCTCCGACAGCTTATCGCTCTGTGGCTTGCTCTCTGGCCGACGCGTGACGAGGCGCGAGAGATTATTGTAAGAGATGGTAGAGAAGAGGGGAAAGAGAGAGGCGACTGCCGTGGTCTGTGCTCAGCATGGTGTGTGTGGCCCGTGGCTCCTACGCATACTACATTATTCCAGTCACACATAGGATAAATATGCATACATGGGGTCGAAGCACCATGCATAGATCTCCAGATATTGCAATGGTGAGGGCTATTGTCTGTACTGGTTTATGCGTTCGGCCCGCTTTTGTAACTCGATGAATGACACGGTTGAGGGCCCCTGTTCGGTGTTTTTTCCCCTGCAAATACTGGGCATTCTTTTCAAGGCTGGCCCGGCTAAATCGCCAAACTGGCGACCAGAGGAAAGAACCGGGTCTAATACGCCACGGTGTTAGGGGGGCTCGCATTACCGTAGCGACTCAAAATCCTCCCTGAGAGCGGCTCGCGTCCATCGCCGCCATGGTTAGGCGGTCTTCGCCTCCGTAGCCCAGCCGCGGCTTGTTCCGCGCTCGCCCCGCCTCTCCTGCGCCGGTACATCTCCGCATTGCGGCGCTCGGCTTCTCGGACGCTCTCCGATCCTCCGCCCGAGATTCTCCGCCGCGCCTTCTGGGAGCTGATTGCGCTTCTCGGCGGTCGCCTCCGGACGACCGCCGGGTGTATGCGTGGAGTCGGGCTGCGCCGCTGCGGGCATGTGCTGGTTGTATTTGAGATTGTGTGAGGTTTATGTCAGGGTGGACGCCATGGTGGAGATTGTCACCACGGGCGCACGCTCCGGAGGTGCGGGTGCGGTGGGTACTCCTGACGGGCGCCTGTCGGGAGTCGAGGCGCCGCAGCTCAGGGATGCATCAGCGGTCAACGTCGAGGTCCCGGAAAAGGCGAGTCACGCCTGATACTGGCGTCCATTCGAGTGCTCGGCGTGCCCGATGAGAATGGAGGTGTGAGAAGAGGTTACCGTCCGCGCGGGCGGGGCCGTGAGGCGGCGCAGCAGTAATGGGTGCCAGTTTAGGTATTCAGGTGATCCGGCATTCTGAAATTTTGCTTGAAAAAACATGGAAATCTGCACGGTCATGCTGTTGCGTCTGCTCCTTGATTTGTTGATAAATCTTCGCGCTTGATGAATTATGATTGAACTAATTTAGTGGCGAACTAACAACAGAATAGATTGAATGCTTGATGTTTTTCTTTAGGGTAGATTGAATGCTTGATGTTGAGAAAGAGAATTTATACATGGCATTTCGATTTTTAAGCATTTAGTGAAATTTGGCCAAATTTCATTGTGTTGTGCTCCTATATTGCAGTTACAACTTGCTACAAGAAAATGATTGGATAAAAAAGGGAATCGCAAAAAGAAGAGACTATGTATGCATCATAGTGTCTTATGACTTAAGAATCAATAAACGAATTGATCAAAAAAGGAATCACCATTCACCGAAATATTAAGTATGCATCATAGTGTCCGGAAAGAGGTAGCGATCTATTTTTATTTTTTCTAAAAAAAAGAGTGGCGTCTATTTTTATTTTTGCGAAACCTTTTTCTTTTTGTTGCAAACCACATGTACTAAGTATTATATAGACTAAAGGATCTTGCATTCCTAAGGTTCTTGTTTGCTACCCTAGGTACATCATATTTTGGTTTGTTCAAACAGGAGTACTGGGTTTAAACTATTGTTACAGTGGGCAAATCTTATCTCTTGAACTCTTGCTGTCTTGAACTGGACATTGCTTACTAACCTGGATGTTCCAAATAACAGTGAGTTGGATGACGAGATGCAAAGCACGGTACATGATTACTTGGAGCATCGAGGGGTGAACGATGAGCTTGCCGCATTCCTGCACTCATACATGGAAAACAAGGAGCAGACAGAACTGGTCCGGTGGTTTAAGAATGTGGAGTGCTTCATAAAAAAGTAGGCGATATCTTCTAGACACTTATGAGACAACATTAGTTGATCTTGCTTTGCAACAATTACAACCAGTGATCATTTTGGCACCAAATGTTCCCAATGCCACAAGTATTTGTTGTTATTATTGTTGTGCTAGATACACGAAGGTTGTAGTTGTACACTCCCAGTTCAGGACGAATTGGTTCACTAGTTTATCAAATGGTTTATACTCTACTGTGCTTCTCATCTTGAATATGGTATACTGTAAGAGTTCATGTTAGGCCCATTAAACATTATGCCTGGATTCCTTTTCATTGTTAATAAATAATATTTCCAGATCGTCACCGTTAAGCAATTGCTCATGTTTTGTCACTTTTAAGAAGAAAAAACACAAAATTTGTCCAAAATCTTCCTAAAAGCACAAAATTTGTCCAAACAGTATTATGTGATGCTTGGATCGCTGATAATGTCAGTTCTTGGTAGCTAGGTATACCCCAAAATGTACTCCTGGTTGAGTAGTTGGAACTGAACTGAAGTACTGAACCATCCAAAGTTCCAGACTCTTTTCGGACAACGAAACCCACCATCAAGCAATCAACCTTTCAGGGTCTATTCGTTTTGGAGAAATTTTAACACACAAAAATAGGAAAAGTGGAGGAATAGGAATACATGCACACTTCAATCCATAAGAATTTTCCAAGAGGTTTGAGTGGATGAAAAATTTGCTATGTTCTCTCTACAACTTATACAAAAGGAATTTTCCAAGAGGTTTGAGTGGATGAAAATTTTCCTATGTTCTCTCTACAACTTATAGAAAAGGAAAATTTATTTTGATTTTCCTATACCTATGTTCCCATGAACCGACTGATAAGAAATGATCCATAGGAATCTGAATCCTTTGGTTTTCCTCCAAAACGAATAGGCCCTTATACAGTCAAATTCAATTTAATAAACCTTGATACGGAAGAGGGGGATACTTAAATCAATACCAGAAACTTATTTTTCTTCGTCATGGCTCACATGTACAAATGGGGTTGAAGTAGCTCAATCAGAATGATAGTTAATGTAGCTAGAACAGCAGGTAAGATATAACATGGGGGCGATATTGTACAAACACGGCAAGCATGTATACTACTACTTTTCCAAACATACAACACTATAACGCCTTTATTTGGCAAGATTACTTTGACATCCAATAGATAAAAATAAGAAATGCACAAACAGATGCAACCAGGGATAGAATAATGGTGTCCATCGATTTCTTTCTTTTGATGGATGAAAGAATTTGATTAATCTGTCAAAAGGGTATACAAGATGTTAGATTCAGATGTACACAAAAATTTAGAATGGGTTGTTTGTTAACAACTAAAAAGGGTATCAAGGTATACCGTAGGGAGCCGACTGCTAACGTTGCTTATCTTCGTAGTAATACCACCAAATGTTGATCGTTGCAACATAAGTGTGCCTAATGTAGCTTGAGCTTGTGATATCACGGTATCCATCTGTAACACCATTTCAATGTTTACAGTTTCAATTTAGATTAGTCTATTCGAGAATATATAAACAGGAACAGAAACTAAATCCTGAACGATTAATAGAACTTTTCCCACATACACCTGCATGAAAAGAAACTTACATAGAAGTATCGACATGCAACCCTAAGATAGTTGAGTGCAGAATGTCTAGGAAATACCATGTTAAGTGTTGAGATCGAAGGATATGACCAAAAAAAATGTCAATTGACAAATGGAAATGTGGTGACAAGGAATTTGCAGGCCCCAAAAAGGATTTATGTTCCATGCACTTCCTATATACTATGCCATAATCTTCGAGACCCCAGGTGGGTGCTATTCTGGGGGAAGTGTGCAAAACATAATATGAATGCAATCATCAAGCAGTGGTGCAAAAAGGGAAAAAAGAGGTTCAACTGAACTTCCAAGTCCCAAATTATCCCTGTGCCGGTGTAGTAGTGCGATGGATTAAAATATTAATTTAAGCAATTTACATTCTTCTCCAACCTTTTAGCAGCTTTAAGATCGCTGTCTTGCAAGTGGAAACATTTTTTGAGACCAAATAATCATTTCACGTATATTTTTATTAATCCATCATTTTGGTTTTATTTCATTGCCTTCAAGGTTAGGTTACCCTGTTATAGGTCAATATTATCATAAATGCAATGTCTAGTTGAGGTTTACCTGGTACTCATTTGGAAAAAATACTGATTACTTGATCAGGATTCAGGAGTGTTGTAAAGAAAAGGCACTAAAACAATAGAACAATGCCATAAGGTGCGGGTAGTGCTAGAGTAAACCAGCCATACCTGCCCAGTACTCCTGCTGATCGCAGCTTGTTCTTTGAGCAGAGCTTGATCAGAGTCAGCACCCTCTTCAACATCAAACTTCGCTCTGTCAAAATCTCTCAAGTCAAGAAGAGAAGCATGTTGTTGCTTTGCTCTAAGGCTTGATCGGAGGCGATAGAATTCCTGCATTCAATTGTAGCAACATTATGAATCTGAAAGTATCGTTATCATGTATTCGTAAAGTTTTGCTCCACTGAGCATCAGAAAAACCTGCTGTGCTTTTTAAGATTAAGTAAAATAATTCTCATGAAGAAGGTAATTTACAAGAAGCTTGCCTGAAGCTTATTGAAACGGAGCTAATCACAATTGCTAGGAACTAAAAAGAGGTGGAGGAAACAACTGTAACCTGTGTAAGGTCTTGCAATATCTCCATATGACGAGTCAGTGTATGAGAAAGGACTTCTGAGCCTCCTGATGATACCCATGTCTGCATTTGAGAATTTACTTGCTGAAGTTGCTTCAGCGATCTTTCTATATCGGACTCGATATCATTCTCAGAACCATCAGATTTCATGGAAATCAATTTACGGTAAGCACTCATTTGGTCATCTAACTGAGCTTCTAGCCTCCTTGCCTTCAATGAAACAAAAGGCACAATTACTTAAAGTAAACAAGTAATGCAAAAACACCTCAACTAATCTTTTTAACACATTAAACCAAAATCCAATATTTTCAGCAAATGAAATTGAACTAAGCAAGGGAATGCATCAGATGATTTTTTTTTTCCTCTTAAAGTGGATGGAACGGAGAATGTCATGGAGAGATTTAATAATAAGAAACAAAGCTAGCAGTGCCAATGTCCCAAGATAACTGCTCCAATTCGTAGATCTGACAGATCCGTTTCATTCTGTTTTCAGTTACGCAGTCAGTATCACGGGTTTACCTTTCTTTTTCCATTTTCGAGCGTGATTCATGGCAACTATATGCGAAAAAAAAGAAGGGTTTGGTAATGCGGTATGAACTCTTTCCTAACACAGGTTTGTATTGGGCCGTCACTCGTTTACTTTGTGCAGAAACATCCAGTGTAAAGTCAGAACACCGAAATGACGCTCATCCCGCATGCATCATCCATGTCAACAAGTGCCGACACCCAATAGCCAAGTCATCCAAAACTCCATTGGCTCTATGTGCAGTCTAAACTTAGCCGTTTCGAATTTCAATTGCATCACACACCAATGATACCCCCTCCTCCAACACACAGAGTAATTAGAAACTACAAAAGGATGCCACAGCCTCATAAGCTACAGCAACTAGTTGCGCAATGCGCTTCACAGCACTAGACAGATAGTGAAAATACATGCCACAAGTGCACCTCAACATGGAGATTTGTATGAATTGCAGCAATGTTTCGCCCCTCCGACGACCATCTAGATCACGCCTCCTGCTCTAAGCCTCCACAGGAAGGACCAAATTGGCAAATTCCCATGGTATACAAGTACAACCCTCTCTTCAGTGGGAAATTCGCGCCCCTGCACCGGTCGAATTCGCAGATAAACTAGAGAGAGTACAACTCCGAGGCCAACCAACACCCCCCGCAAAAGCCCAAACGTAACACGCAACTCCGGCGACCAGCCAGATCTCGAGCGTCAGCGAGCGAGCAATCGGAGCCAGCGAGCGCCACGGTTGGGGAGGTCAGGTCGACGAGAGCCGAGACAGTGGAGGAAGAGAGAGAGAGAGGCGGGGGTGGGGGTAGGGGAGTTGACGGCTCACCTGCTTGCGGAGGGCGTCCCAGGAAGACGCCTCCATGGCGGCGGCGGCGGCGGCCGACGGGGCGCGGCGCGCGGGGGATCTCGGTGGGAGAGCTTGGGCTTGGCTGCTGGATCTCTCCCCTATCGGGGAAGGAGGGGAGAGAATCGGAGAGAGTAAGTAGGACGCCACGCAGAGGGGAGGACGAAACGGGAGGGGTGGTTAGTTGGAGAGTAGGACGAAGACGACGACGACGATGGACGAGCAGAGAGCAATTCGGGTGCCGAACTGGGCCGAGAGGTGCCGAATTCGGGAGCCGAGAGCCCGTGAGCCGCTCGTGCGCCAACAATCTCCGACTTGGACTGCAGTAAACTCGTTTTTTTTTTCCTACTTTGTCAAGGGAGAAGGGGATCTGGGGATGGATAGATTCCAGTCACCTAGAATTCTCAAACTTTTCATTCGAGTTTACTGCCTACATAGTAGACACGAAGATCAATGCACATTTTCTTCCCTTATGATAATGCAAATAGTGAAAGACAATGTTTTCTTTTCATTTTTATAGGATGGCCTAGAGGTGATGAGCAACGGCGATACGGCGGTGGCGACACCGGAACGATGGGCGAGGAGAGCCAATGGTGGGCAGGGTTGACAGGTAAGGGTGAGGAGACCAACTGGTTAGAAGACGGAGGAAAATAGCGACACAGACTACCAAAAGACGCGAAAGGCAAGGTGAGATCGGACTTCTAACCGATAAAAGGGAGAAAGAGTACTTTTAGGCTTTAAGTAAAGCTGGGCCTTGTGCCTTTTCTCCAAAAAAAGGGAGAAAGAGTATCGCGGGAAATAGTGAGGTGGAGGAAAGGAGGGGCAATGAATAAAAACATTATTTAAAGATTGTGCACCTCATTACACCGATATTTCAAACCACATAATCTATTGGTTATCAACTTCAACAATTTATTATTTATATATTTTCTAACTATTTAAAAATCGTGTCAACATACCTACCTCTTTCTCACTTTCTATATCCTCCTTCTGTGTATCTATTATCGTCTACACCAAACTACGCTACATCTTCTTACTAAGAACAATCTTGGAATCGTATCGTCTGACATATTCCGTATGGATGTCTCTGTTTAACATTCTATCAATCCAACCCATCCATTCTAAATCAACATATATAGATGAATTTGCTTATAACTAATCAGTAGATTGTTAGTCAATGAGTGAAAGCGAGAAAATCATTTCTCTATTGTCCTCCGTTGGCACTAAATCAATACGTCCATCTTTATTAGGATTAGGATACCAGCAACTTCTTAAGATCATATCGTTAGTAACAGTATCATGCTTTGAAGAAAGGAAATATTAAAACTTAGGATTATCTCCGCATGAAGGATTGTAGCACAACAAAACATTACACACGATTCATTTTTTCATCAGAATCATGTGCCAATAACGCTACATCAAACATGTAATTAAAACCTAAATATTTTTTAAAGTAGAATGTGGCGGCCAGGCCGGCGCGGTCCGCCTCGAGGCCGAGCGCGTCCAGCGCCTGCGCCAGCTCGTCCACGGTGATCTCGCCGTCGCCGTTGCGGTCGAACAGGTCGAACACCCTGCGGAGGCGCACCGCGTTCAGGCTGCCGTTCCGGAGCCGGAACGACGGCGACGGCGCCTTCCCCAGCGACGGCCTCACCGCCGCGACGCTCTGCTGCTGCTGCTGCTGCTGCTCGCGCGTAGCTTTCATGGCGTAATCAGCAGCAGCAGCATCAAAACTCTTTTGATTTCTCAGCTCACATGCGTGCCGCTCGTTTCTGCAGCAAGCAGCCAGCCAGGCAACCTTAATTATAAAACTTAAACCGATGCGTTTAATAATACAAACTAAATGGACGGACGTTGTTTAATTAAGTTTTTGAGTGAGATGGCGAAGTGTTGATTTGTTTATACATGCAGTGTATTTGTGGTTGTGTGCCGTAATGAACCTCTCGTCTTGGTTAACTATATATGTCTTCTGTAGGCTGTATCATATGGTTTGTAGTGGTAAACTGAATATGATAAACTGTCTTTTGTGTAGTTGAGTCACTGTCCTGCGGTATTCTCTCAGTACCGAATTGTTATCATAAAGGACATAAACAGAGTCCAAATTGGGTCTTAAGAGCATTGTACTAAAATATCTGTGGATATGTTATCCATGTAAGCCGAGTCCAGGGTGCATGAACTTGGATGATGAGAAGCACCTAGTTCTTAACCTGTAAACTCTGAAAGTGATACCCTTTTTCCCTATTAGCATGTCAAAGCATGGCCACATAATAATTGTATGACAGCAATAGCAATGAGAAAACATTAGAGAAGAGAAATTACATCATCACCAAAAAAAAAACAACTCTGTACTTATATATTCCAATCTTAATCATTGTTCAGACAAACCCCTAGAAGGGGAAAAAACATCCACCTCAAGCATCCACAGCTTGGTGAAAAACCTTGTCTAAACTGTTCCCTACAAACAAACTCAATCCCGATTTCAAACTGGTGTATTCATCTACGATCTAAACCAGCAAGAATTTTTTTTTTGAAAGAAGTTTTTTTTAAAAAAAAAGAGAAAAAAAACAAGAACAAATTCGTTCTTGTGGTTGTAGAGTCACATAGCACGGCTCATGAGGCCACACACGACGACCAATCCCAAGACGAGGAGGTGATCCGCATCCGGGCCCACTGTCAGCGTCAGCACGTCCTCCCCGAGCACCACCCCGCACGCTCGCCTAAACCCATCACCCCACGCCACCACCTCGCCGCCGCCGCCGCCGCCGCCGCCGACGACGACGATGAAGGTGGTGCGGAACCTCGACCTGGAGCGGTACATGGGGCGGTGGTACGAGATCGCGTGCTTCCCGTCGCGGTTCCAGCCCAGGGACGGCACCAACACGCGCGCCACCTACACGCTCGCCGGCGACGGCGCCGTGAAGGTGCTCAACGAGACGTGGACCGACGGCCGCCGCGGCCACATCGAGGGCACCGCCTACCGCGCCGACCCGGCCAGCGACGAGGCCAAGCTCAAGGTCAAGTTCTACGTGCCCCCGTTCCTCCCCATCTTCCCCGTCGTCGGCGACTACTGGGTGCTCCACGTCGACGACGCCTACTCCTACGCGCTCGTCGGCCAGCCCTCCCTCAACTACCTCTGGGTACGCATCCATCCATCCACCGATTCATACCCAATTCAACCACTCAATCTCTCATCTGCATCGCTTGTGTAGATCTTGTGCAGGCAGCCGCACATGGACGAGGAGGTGTACGGCCAGCTGGTGGAGAGGGCCAAGGAGGAGGGGTACGACGTGAGCAAGCTGAAGAAGACGGCGCACCCGGACCCGCCGCCGGAGACCGAGCAGAGCGCCGGCGACCGCGGGGTGTGGTGGATCAAGTCCCTCTTCGGCAGGTAGGTAGGTGGTCGTGCCAGCTGCCATGCCGTCCAGACTCCAGAGCTTGATGTGCCACCGTGATCGTGTACATTATTACTGCTTCAGTTCAAGGCTAAGTTGGTGAATTCTGTTCAACTCGTCGGCCTCGGGGAATCCCCCAAGCTGTGAACCTGTTCGTTTTCTGGATTAGCGTTTAATGTGTCCGTTTTGTGATGAACTGTGGATATCTGCAAAGACTATTGTGAGTTCAGCGTGATTATACTTAATTTACTAGAAGTACTACAGAATCAGACGAGTAATTTTGCTCCGAAGGCCACATGAGTATTTGCTCCGAGGGCTACAGGTGTTTCGCAGGATATTGATCCATGATAGGGTATGAAAACGGTTGGAGACGATAGAGTATTTCTACGGAGATGATTTTGGTGCAATCAGGAATTTTCTATACACATAAAATTTAACTATTTGGTGCTAATTTTAATATGACACAAATAGAAAGTAGAAAATCTAAATTTTATAGTCGGAAATAATTGACAACGATATTGTTTTTAACGAAAACGATATCCTACCGTTTTTTCATCCTACCGCAAAACACCGTGGCACCAGCTCCTGCCTTGGTAGTTTAACTGCAGAGGACCTGGATACTTAGAGCAAAGTTAATAATATAGTCTATTGCCAGCTCCAAAAAATAGCCATGTGTACACAGTGTAGCGCTAATGTGTATAATAGAAGCACTGTAGCATAAATATTTTATTATCTTAGTGGGACCCATATCTTCATATATCTCATTCTCTTTCTCCATCTCATCCCCTTCCTTTCATGTCGTATTGTTCTCCAGTAAGTCCAGATGATGTTCAGTGGCGCTGCGGCGGTGTGGACGCAGGAGATGGCAGCAGCCGTGCGACGATGAGGGAGATGTGCAGCCGTGTGGCAGATGAGTGGTGATGCCGGGGCCAGAGCTGATAGGGGCCCATAGCGGCGACGCGAGATATGGCGGTTGCGTGCGAATAACGCGGAGAGCTGAGCAGGCACGCGGGACGCGGCTGCGCAGACGGGAGACGCGAACGGCTTGTGCGGCTGGGATGAGACACACGCGCCAGAGCAGATGCCGGACGGTCGTTGCACAGACGCAGAAGATGGGGTGCGAACCAGAAGACGGCGAGGTGTGATCTAGAACGACTGCGGCTAGGTGCGCGGACGTGGAAGGCGCTGCTGACCGTGGCGGATAAGCGAGAGACACGAGGCGTGTTGTACGACGGACGATGAATATGGTGTCGGTCGGGCGAATGAGATGTGGCGACAGCTGGCACCAAGTGGGAGGGACGAGGAGATGTGCTGCAACGGACAAGGTGATGTGCTACGACGCCGACGGCCACGGCCAATGGGCACGGCGGATGCAAGCAACGACATCCGCAGTACGCTGAGGCAAGACGTGGGCGCGGGGCGAGGGGGCGCTGGACGCAAGCGATGGTCCGCAGCGACAAGGAAGACAAGGCATATGGCTAAGGCAGGTGGCCATCGCGTGGCGGCGGGCCACAACATTAGGGTTGCACATGGAGCGGCGACTAATTTAATCCCCCGCTCGTTCTCTCTGCTTCAACTATCTCTTCTCCACATAGGAAAAATCCTACGGGTGCTCCTTCGCCAATTATTGTACTCGCTCTTGTAGAAGCTTCTATCGCTGAATATCATACCATACATTGTAAGTTTAATTGTAGAGGACGGATCCTTACAAAACTGTTCTCACCGACCACTCTCTGAGTACTTTGTGAGCGGTATTTTCGATAACCGTGAACCGTGTTACTGCTAGTATGCAAAGGAAAACGGTTGAATTCAGAGTTTCAGACTAATTTGACCGATGAAGTTTGATTTCAATCGAGATTTTTCAAACTTGACTGGTTTGGTGGTTTGCCAAACAGTTTCTAGATTCATACCTCCACTACATCAACTAATAAATATTCGGGAGTTACTACTCTCCTCCAAAATGATTTTATTTTCACTAATCTTGCACATACAAAATGATAGAATACCATGTTTTTCAATCCCAATAAACTATTCCCTATTTATCTTCTCCAAACAACATATCATATTTTCACAAATTTCGATGCAAGATTATTCTAACATGAACTTACTTTGGGACAAATAAAGAAGCTGGAAATGACTTAATATGGAACGGAGGAGTACATCGCATTTTGTAAACCTTTGCATAGAAAACGTATTCACAGTGGTTCCCTAGCAGCAAAAGGATTCTCGCCTGAACAAACACCACCAAACTTTACTCGTCTTTGAAATATGAAATTTCTTCGAATTCTGCGAAAATTGAACTGCGCTGTGTAGAACGTCTGCGGATTCCATCTACAGCCATTTTGCAGCCATTACGCGCAGAGCCCAGCCCAACTTCCCCCACCACCCGACCCTAAATTTCTGTTCGGTGATTCGCAGCGCCGCCGGCGCTGCTCGACCGGCACCGCGCGCCGGCCACACCACCTCCTCCTCCGGCCTCTCTCAGCCGGCGTCCATAGAATCCCGCCTCGTTCCTTCGCTACGCCGGGCTGGGATGAGAGGCACGCAGCTCTCGTCGTGCGCGGTTCAGGCAACTCGCCCGCCGCAGGCCCGGATATGGCGGCGGCCACGCGCGCCGCGAGGGCGTCCGCGGCGAGGCAGGTGACGAAGCGGAACTTCGCGGAGGCCGTGCAGGATCTGGCGGCCCACGTGGAGGCGTGCGACTACGTGGCCATCGCGGCGCAGAGGACGGGCGCCCCGACGGGCTGGCGGCGCGCGCTGCCGGTGGACACCCCGGAGACGGCGTACCTGAAGGCCAAGCTCGCCGCGGAGTCCTTCCAGCCGCTCCACTTCGCCATCTGCCCCTTCCGCGTTGATGCCACATCCCCTTCGACCCTCGTCGCCTATCCGTAAGCAGCTCTCTCTCCCTCTCTCCATCCTGCATAAGGATTACTATGGCAGCTAGGATTTTCGACAATGCATTTTGTCGAACGTCTTGCGCGATTTCTGTTTGCAACTTGCTTGCGATCAAAATGTCAGCGGCGTCTTCGAGCAATATGAAATGCGTCTGATTCTTGCCTTGCAGAGTGCATCAGAATGCCATACAGATGAGAAACTACCTGTGTTGTCAACATTTTTCCTAGTTTGGCAAGGAGTTATTGAAAGTTGTATCTCCACGTTACATCTGGAACTAGGTTAAGTAGTGAAACCAGGGGAAACGAATCGTAGCCTCGTAGGCAAGCTTATCACATGACTAGTTAATTTTCTTTGCAGTTTTTATGCTGGGCCAGTGATGAAAAAAACATGAGCATGAAGGCTCATCCCAGGATGTAAAGGAAGACTACTCTATCGTCCTGGGTTCGATTCTTCACGCTAGATGTTTAGTTGAATTGTCAGGATAAAATAATGCTAGAGGCTGTGGACAGCCAACGATATATATTATGTAATTCAGTAGAGAGGTGGTACAAATAAAGATAGAAGTGTCCACTTATCCATGTTGTGAGGAGATTAAATGATGTATTTGAAATAAATAGCCTGTTATAAGGACAAGCAAGGTGTTAATCCAGGAAAAAAATGACATATGGTTTGTTGGCTCATTGCAGTTTCTAGCCTTACAAATTTTTTTTGCCAGTGACAAGAATTGGTAATTGCCAACTTTTTTAGTAAAATTGGCTAGGTCTTTGTTTGGTTTGGTGCCAATTACCAAAGTTGTACTTGCCATCCAACTAAGCCAAATAATTTGGCAATGCCAATTTTTGGCTACAAACCATAAAGATGACTAATATTCTGTCACCGTCAATGATTTTTTGGTTTGGTTGAGTTTGGCTACAAACCAAACAGACGCATAATCTATGGGAATCGAAGATGGGGTCCTTTAGCATAGTGTTTGAACTTTTCCACAGTTAATGTAGAGCAAGGCAGGTCCAATTGTATTATCACACAAATGGGATAAATGATAGAATAAATCAGCTTCAGTGCTTAAGTATGGACCAGGTAATCAGGTAATGACTGAAAGCCTTTGGCTGTACTGATATCCTCTGTCATTCAATGAACTGAATCAGTTGACAGTCAAATGAAATATACCATATAAACTAGCAAGCAACCCACCAAAATTATATGTGCTGTTTCAACTTGACATCCTATTTGAGGAACTGAATCAGTTGAC
>WNHE01000183.1:0-11977 GCA_009805545.1 Oryza longistaminata
GTACTACTATTCTAGTAGCAATTAGGAAGGTGAATCAACTATGATAGCTGAATGAAGGTTCTCAAGGCAGTTGTTCATGGCGACGCATTGCTGTTCGCGGGCAAGCCGGGCTGCTGGAGGCGAAGGTGTGGGTGCACTCCACTCGCTCCAACGCTTAAGTAACACAGGCTCGAGATGCTGGGGTCCTCTCAGGGAGGCCTGCAAACGCCGAGGCATATGCCTTCTTCTTTTCCGCATTGCAAAATTGCAATGCAAAAAATACCTGCTAGTGAACTCAATGCAAATTCAATGCTTTGCGTTTGCAGACGATGCACAAGAGCGCCATGCGCTTGGCAACTGGACGGCCGGCTGACGCAACTGCACACGCATACGAAAGGCACAGAAGGCGTAGGAAGGAAGTGGTCTAGCCGGACGCCATCTTCAGCGCCCTGCTCGCCTTCTCCTTTGATGCATATCGGGACCCCACACATTGTCCTTTTTTTTGCTCTGCCTGATGCGCATCAATTGCCAATTCTTTCATCCACCGGACTTGGCATGTATGTATAGTACTGTACCCCTGCCACAATCAACAAAATGAGAAACGATTGCCTTTCCACGCATTCCTCAATTAACTCTGCTTCTGCTTGCTCACTAAAATCATGTTGGATAACATTGCCAATCATGTATAAATAGTTCTTCTCCGTTCTTCACTTCAGGATGGGGACACATATAGCTCTCAGTGCATGCTGGGCTCTACTACTCTATACTACTCCTCTATTGAATCCTAAAGGGGATTCATACATACTGAGGTAGTAACTACCTTTGGATCGGTAGTAATAAAAAGGGATATCATACATCTATAGTCAAAGTGCCGTATGCTCTACCATACTAATACCACTAAGCTCTCCTGATTGAATAATATAAAGGGAATTCATACATCCAAAGGTAGTAACTAGCCTTTGTTACGCTAGCTTTACAAGGTAGAAGACCGAAGCGGCAGGCTCAATCTATCCCATGTCGCATTCTGCTTCATCCTCCAGCCATTTCACCAACTTGGGCTATCAATCAACCTCATGCAGCCAGCTCGCATCCTCTTGTCCTCTCAGCATTTCATCAAACTTTGCATGTGGTTTCCTCATGCAGATGCGTCGATCTGCATCCTTATCTTCTCCGATGGCTTTTCTCACTGTTTTTCATTTGGAGCAATTCCAATGAGCTCGTCTGTATACTCCTCCTCCTAAAGCAGCAATCCGTCCCATTGTATCTCCCAAACCATCCATCTATCTTGCTCATCTTCTTCACTGATAGATCAAGCTCTCTTTTCTCGCCATCTCTACAATGTGCTCCAAGGAGCATAGCAAGCGCCTGCGCCATAATGTCTTCTCCCTTCCTGCGTAAATAATGTGTTCAAACATGCCAGAAACCGCAGAAGGAAGTCCAGGACAGTCGTAACTGTGAAAGCAAACGAAAAAAATTGTAGGGCAATAAAACAATGCGGAAGAAGAAACTAATACAATCGATTCCACACCGCAGCAAGCTATAACAGGATCTCTGAAAACACACTTAATAAGTGGCTCACTGAAAAATGAGTAAGAAATGCAGACTGTCTTATTGCCCTCCGTCACAAAACGCTGCAGTGGTCCACCGTTTTACGGACAGGACGCCATGACGGTTCACGCAGCTATACTTGTTGTTACCAAGATGGATGTGCTTCTTTCAGAGGACTCATCCTGAATATTGTGCAAAGCATGGAATATATAAAAAGTTGTACCCATACCTAACCAGACCATTATCAAAAGTTACTCAAAGTTTATTTTTAAACTAGCACTTCGGTTTGGGAGGAAGGCGCAGGGCCAACAAAAGCGAGGGTTCTGACATCGGTATCCCAGAATAAATCCATTGAACAATTTTATACCTTGCCGCTTTTGGTGTGCAGTTTTTGAATGATCGATACCAGAGTATGAAATACTGTTTCTTTTGAAATTGAACCTTTTGGCTTCAACTATCAATGCTGGACACTATGTGCACGTGTTCAAAAATTACAAACTGGCAGGTGTGAAAAAATATAATACATAAGAAATACCTCCAGCTCTTGAGGACCAAAAGAAACTGTATTTAAGTAGCGGATGAGAACTACAGTAATATAAAGACTGAGTACAAATTTCAACGGTATTGAATAGTACAAAGAACCCGGAGCAGACTTCTTACTGACAGCTGTTGACCATTCTTCCACTTGCATTTTGTGTTGGGTGAGAGAGGCGTCAAACCCATGTGGCGGCAAACTAGGTTATTTGTTCATTCTGAGGTCAAGCGTGTATGGAAAGGAAAGAACCTATGACATACTTCATAGCGGTATTGTGAATACTGTAGAGTCGTCAGTCTGAATTGGCAGTTGGTGATTGACAAAGAAAAGGTATGGCATACATCCTGGTTTAATTGCGTTTGTTCCTTTGCATTCTGTAGCTGTCCTAAAAAGACCTCACTTGAGCTCTGAAACGCAAAAAAAAAGGAATTGCACCTGGTAAATTCACATTTGTTTCCGTAAATACTTGCTGCATTCTTGTACGGATCAACAATACAAAAGAAGGTCAGGTTTTGCAAGAGATGGAAGATTGAAGATGATTGAGCTAGACTGTTCTAGTTGTTTCTGTTTCATATAAGCCAGTAATTAATTACATTTACAGTTTAAAAACTGTTGGCTTGTAATCTTTCTCCTAATGGTCCCACACGTTACCAAAGATATACAATCACATCTTTAGTTCTGCCCAATTCGATAGCACGGTCGCACCTTTTGGTTATTCTATGCTTATGAAGAAAAAACTATATGATTAATCGAGGAAAGTTGATGTAAAGCATTCACAATTTAGAATTGCCTGGGTACTTGGATTCCAAGCAGGAATCAACTACTATAACCCGATTGCCTTGGTGAGTGTATTGCCAAGTCACCAACATGTGAGGTCAAAACATATTGGACTGTTTGAGCCCTCTTGAAAGTTCCTAGAGGGTGCAGTGCAAAGGTATGGAATCGCATGGCTTAAAAATAACAGCCAGAAAAAGTGAAAAACCTAAGGAGGTAACCTTCACAACTTCTTTCTTCGATATCTTGGTGGTACCATCAAATCGCAGGAACTTATGGCCCTCGCTCAGATACAGCATCCTGCTTTGTTGAATGATTATGGCAACTCACTCGAGATTAACAGACATTTCCAACAATGCAATGCTTGCTATCAACTTTAATATATATTCAGGTAACACTAGGCATTTTTAATTCTATACTGAAAGATATCATGATACAAAACAGGTAATCATGGACACCCGTATGTCATGTTACTGACAGCAATTAACTAACGATTGATTCTTCAGTAACTAAGCTAGTTTTTCAAATGGGAAACTTTTACAAATGAATCAAATAACAGTGTTAGCAAATCAACAGCACATCACATGCTGATAAAGCAAATAAAAGGTTATATAAGAATAGGCTATACGCTGAATAAGGTTAAGCATTACACGTGCAGGTGAAATATCAAACATAGTGGCCCTCTCAACAAGGTTTCCTCTGGCACATAAAAATTGTAGGCATGATTTTTCATAGGAAGTGGCACATTAACCCTTTATTATATCAGAAATATATTGTATTTTTCTTCTGCAGACATCACGTAAGCTTTTGACTTGCTAACTTTTACCAAATACAGGAATATCTATACAAGTGTTACGTTATGATACATTCAGATACAGTAACTCTATAGATTTTTTCTTTTAGCGTCTAGGTACAAGTAAATATTTGCAGGGAGAAGAATTTAATAAGTTATAACTGGCTCATATAACTAAAGCAGCATTTTGTCCATGGAACTGGAGGGCACTATAAAATGGACTCTTCATATAAGAAGCACTGACCAGTAAGGGTAGGATAAAAGCTATTTTGCAGGAGGCGCCTTGACTCTGTAGTCTTTTTGTCAGCATAAAGGTTATCTTCAAGAATCCTTTCCACCTGCACATATTCGGTTATTCAGCATGCACCATTTCTTCCGAGAATAATCAGTATCTCTTTTAGTCAAAGTAGAGGGTGATCGCATATTTTCCTCAAAATCTGTTTTTGTTGAATTAACATAGTGAGCACACACTGCATGCACGATGCACCTTACTATTTTCCCTTAAAAATCTACAAAGTAATGGGAACATGGGCATAACTAGAAATTTCAATTCACTCCGAGGAGTGAATCTTAATGTCAACGGAAGCAGACGGTAGGTAAAATGATGAAAGTAAAACAGTCAGTACATTAATCCGTGCTGCTTTCAAAGGATGAACCTTCAATGCTCAGTTTTGTGAACGACTGGAATCTTTTATTCAGGAAGGCTTCATAAGCCTCTGACCCGAACCAAAATCCTCAATTTATAGCAATAGAACAAAAAAAAATAACCTTTATACTCCAACACCTTCATTATCAAAACGCTAGACGAATCGTATACTGGTGGAATACCGGGTCAAAATCCAAGGAGTTCTATTTAATGGAATAGAGGTTTGCAGCAGAACAGAAGGCACTTGCCTGGCAAGATGTAATTTTTAACCAGATACCAATTCATTCTTCTGGTGGCCCTTTTGTCATCTTTCGCGCCAGTATCTACAAATATTTCACTTTTTCATACGACGGGAAAGTGTGTTGTTTAATTCGCTCTCTTAATTCCTGTGATTAATAGCGTTCAGAAAGACCAAAACATGATGCACAGATTAGTAGCATCAGGCCCAAACTTATGATGTGAAGAGAACATACTTTTTTGCTGGATTTGAGCCTTTGCTTCTCTTGATCAGTAGCATTCTTGTCATTTCCACAAAGAATTGGCTTCTCGTACTAAGTTCAGAACCTTGCCAGTAACGCAAGAAGAATTTCAGCAACACTTGACTTTACAAATAATATTCATAAGTATACTTGATTTTGCATAAGTATTGTATAAGAAACAGGGGAGTTAAGTGAATTTACGCATTTCATCAACAGGACATCTGGCAAACAGAAATAAAACAAAGCCCCATTTCCTGCAGAATAGTGATGTTCAGTGGAAGTAAAGAAGATAAATAGAAGGTTAGAGGAAACAGTCATTTGAGATGAGGAGTACCTTTATTTTTTTGAAATAGGTGTTCCAGTAGTACAATGCGATGAGCAGAAGGTATTTGAAATAAGCTCTGTGCCCTTTGCGTCTATTGTTCTGACATGTGGCGCCTCGATCAAGAATACAAATAGTCCACAGTGGTTTCTTCTTCGTTGTTGTCAACATTGTTACCAGTTGCCATTGCCTCTTAGTAACATGTTAATTATTCGGACGATGTGGTAGGATGTTTAGTAGAATGCCACCTCCTGGTGGAAAGATTCACTTGCAAGTAGTGTACAAGTATGGAATGGGTTGATGGAAAGCATGATATATGAGGATGAGTGTCAAAAGTTAAGATGAGACCTATGAAGGTGTAGTTAGTTGATAGCAGGATCCGTTTAGGCTAGGGCAGAGTAAGCTGGCGGAATGCCGATTAATTAGAGAGAAGTCAAGCAGTGATTGATGTGTGGATGTAAGTAAGATGTGGCTTCTTACAGTCTGATGTGGTGTGAAGGCGAGGAGTGAGAGGTGATTTACCCAGTGAGTCAAGTCCGTTTAGGGGCGCATTAAGGCTCTCTGATCAAATTGGAATGGAATAAGCAGCCAGCAAGCGAAACCTGGATTTGACCGCCGGCTTGCCCTTGATGAGCACCATACATTGATTGATGTACTCCAGTGGATTAGGGATGGGAGGAGAGGAGAAAGAAGAGACAAGAGTACTGGATGGTCTTTGCGGAGTCGCCATGTCATCGGCGAGGATCCCTCCGGTCGGCGGTGCAGTGCAGCGCCAGAGCCAGGCGAGGCCGTCGCGCTAGGTGGTCGGGTAGAGCGACCCCAATACGCGGCGAGGGGGATCCTTCTCTTCATCTTATGGCTTACTCCCACCATGTTGATCAGCTCCTCGATCCTCATCCTGCATCTACTCCACCTCCCCCTCCCCTCCACCTCTGTTGGGTTGAGGTTGAGGTTGAGGTTGGGAAGTCGGGGCCATTGGAATGAATCGGCCGTTGGCGGCGGGCGCGCGGGCGCGGCGGCGGCGAGGGTCCGCGGCGGTGTGAAGTGGAAAGGAACTTTAAGACACAAATGAGGGTACTACTAGTTGAGTTTAAACGGAACGGAGCTTGAGTTTAATTCAGATCCCTTCCTGCCTTCAAAACCCGCGGCGCCGCCGCCCGCCTGCTTCTTCCTTCGCTTTCAAATTTTTGTTGGATCTCTTACATAGTTATTTGGCTAAATATTGGTAAAGGTCGTTTTATGCCTCAACAAACTTGCCCCTAAAATTTGCACAGCAAACTAATGTCGCCATTTTTTTAACAATTTTACCAAAATTTGGTAAGGTTTTAAAATAGCATTCAAAAGTGAACAAACCTTCTTTCAACTCATTGGATTTTAGGAAGGGGTTGTTTGGTTGGAGTTTCGACTACTGTTGCTTTTCATTCCTCAACTATTTACTATAAATAACAAATCAATATCATCATTTTCTTAAACCCGCATACATTAGTTTTCATTTACCGGTAAGATATTATAGTGTTTTTTAGAATATCATGCTTTGTAATATAAGGGGCCAAACAAACCAAAGCAACAATAAAAGGATACAAACCCCTGTCTTTCTTTCCCCCCTTTTGCCAATGACAAGCAGGCCTGATTCAGCTAATAACAGCGTAATTTACTGGTACTACTAGCACTGTTTAACTTACAAAGCCGGCTTCACACCAAAACAATAGAACTCCAAACATATGTAGTATATACTTGACTTACTTGTATATTTTTTCCTAAAACTTCCTATAGAAAAGTTACTTAAAAAAACATATTAATCCATTTTTTGAGTTTAAATTGTTAATATCCAATTAATTATATACTACATCCTTCGTAAGTTAAAGGATTTTGATATTGATATCACACATTCTCAATACAGTGAATTAAACAGCACTAGGAATATGTCCTCTTTTGGTCACTATTTCTGCTTTCTTCCTCTCAGACACAAGCCTAAGATGCACACGAGATCAGCATGTCGTCCGTTCCGTGGTCGTACATTATTAGTAAAAGTAGCATGCAAATGTCACGCTTAGTGACTACTAGCTATGCAAGCATGGAATTTAGCAAAGAAACAGACATGCCCTACACTAGACTGACAGGATCTCCAAAGCAGATTACTTCCGATTGGAACCCTTCCTTCCAATGTACCCGACTACTACCCCGGCTCCGGAGAAAGACTCGATCACGGTCGCTTTTTCAGTCGCAGCTCATTTATCCTGCCTCCTTTATCCTTGTCCATCCACGATCTGGTAGCTTTCGGCCACAAGCACCTACACAGCGGCAAATGGTGTACGACGACAACACGACAGAAGATGCATGCAACAGGTTTCGGGTGTCTTTTCTTGCTCCCACCGTGTTTGCAAAGGTTTTGCGACGACGTTGAATTTTGGCCTTGATTTCCTCAGGACTTTCTGTGCTTGTGCTGTTCGGGGAGTATGTTGACCAATGACTCTTTTGGCTTCTCGGCCATAGGCAGCACTACACAAAACAAGCAAGCACCGGTCAATTAACTTAAATTATGGCAGCCCAAGCCATTGAATTACAGTCCCGCATGAACTCCTCTTACCCATTTGACATAGTCAGATGAGGCTCCCTTGCTAGTAAGTGGCTTGCGCAATTGGCATAGCTCGACGAATTGTTCATACAGAAACGCATACATCACCTGTTAGACAACCAAAGGTAACAGGAACAAATGGCTACGTGTTGAAACGTGCCAGACTCCATATTTTTCTGAAAGCAAAAACACCATATGCTTGCAACTTTGAAGCAGTAAAAATTAACCTGTCGCAAACCAAATCATTCTCATTCAGTGTAGGTAAGATTCTGTTTAGAAAACAGACGGCTGTGATGGTCACGCCCGCTATGCCTTGTTGTCTCTGGGAATTGTACTGTGCCATTCCTCAAGGCGTCGTCCTGGTAACAATGCCGCAGATAACAAATTATCATACAGTGAACATGGAGAATCATTACCACAAGCCCAAGTGATTCGGTCAGGGATTGAGTCCAGCTCTTACTCCGCAAATGCTTTGAGAATACTAATTCTCCGTTTCACAATGTAAGTCACACTAGCATTTCCTATATGAATGTGGGAATGCTCGAATGACTTCACTTGGTGAAAGGAAGGGAGTATACTTTTTATGCAAGCAGTTCATCCATATGTTTCTACATAATGGCTAGTAGCGCCATGAAAATATTGCAAGAGCTAAATTTTGGCTGCAATTTTCTGCTGATATCAACCATTTCCCCTTGTTTTTCTTGTGAAAATGTTTAGTCAGGCATAAGCAGCAGTCACCTCATGGAAAACATAATAGTGGTGCTAGATTAACCGACTAAAAGGTAGATTCTACATCACAAGTTGTGTCCATGCTCTTCTTGCATTGCTTTTGTGTCAGCGAAACATCCAAACTTGCCTCAGGCAGAACTGAAAGCTCTTGAATATACTGAATGTACAATAAAAATAACCATATTATAAATTATCCATATGACAAAGGAAAACAATCAAACAAGAAACCCGTATCCACACTAAGTCGCTCATATGCTGAAATAAACGAGTTTGTTCTTTGTGCTCTGTAGCTGTCCTAACAGAGCCCTTGAAGACCTGAAAAAGGGGCATGTATTATCTCATTAGTTAGAATCTAGCTTTTATTTTACTGAAGAAAATATGCAAAATGCAAATAAAGGAATAGGGGTATAACACTGACGGAGACATTGCAGGAAAAACATGTAATGGCACAACCCAGTAAAAAGTGTCACCAGTCCCACCTTTTCTTTTCTTACATGAACCCAGCCCCACATTAAACTCTCAAATTTCAAATTAGGAAGAGAAGTTAACTTCAATGAAAAACCGTACTTTATTTCACCCCCTAGAAAGTACAAGTTAATAGTTTGGTGCTACATAGAGAATCACAAGGAGGCATACAACTAAATATGACCATGGACTCATCTTTTCAATGTTTTTTTTGAGATATCATATTTTCAATCAGTTGCTTCAGTGAATAACAAGCGCGATAAAAGGCATAAACAGCAAGTAAATTCTTGACCATATTTAAACCTGCAATTTGTATATCTTTTCTTCGATGGTTCCAGATGTCATAAGGCGGTATACGATGACATCTTTCATCTGCCCAATTCGATAAGCACGATCAACACTTTGATTGTCCGTACTGAAGATGGGAAACAGGAGCATTAGTAAACATACAGCGACAAACATTCAGTAAAATAAAAAGGCAATAAACTCAGTAAGGAAACGGCGTTGTTCAGGTACCTTGGATTCCAAGCAGGATCAACTACTATGACACGAGCTGCCTTGGTGAGTGTAAGTCCAAGCCCACCAACTTGTGTGGTCAGCAAAAATATTGGAGCTCCAGGACCCTCTTGGAAGTCCTGATCACAAATGCATTCCATGTAAGCAATATAGCAGTAACAATTTTGCCCATGGCATAAAAGAAGGAAAGGGAAAGACAGAGAAGAACCTTCACAATCCTTTCCCTCTCAGAAATCTTGGTTGTACCATCAATGCGCAAAAACTTATAGCCTTCTAATATTATAGCCTCCTGTTGCAGTAATAAGCTACATTAGCTACTAGGTTGAAGTAGTAACCCAGAATGCATATCTTACTACTCCTTACTACTTTTTAAAAGCAGGAATTTGGGGGGGAGGGCAGGTAACGGTAGGTTTTACACCCATCTCTACACCAGAACTTTTGTGGCTGTAAATATATAGGCACGTGTGCATTATTTGTAAGATTTTTACATAAAAATATTATATATTTGCATGAGTATATGTAGGTGGTAATTGGTCTCATATAATCGTGTTTATAAGTTCTAAATTTGAGTACAATCAATGTTAATTATTAGATTTACATTATATTTAGTTAGGATCCTTTCCACGCACGGGCATGATGATAGTAATCGTAAACATTACAAGAATGATAAAAATGGTCAAAGGAGTAGGAAATGAACATTGAAAAACACACTATGGTCAGATAGGCTACATCAGGGATTCAGGGGTGTACTAATTAAAAGCCTGCTCGAGGTCAAGTTCATTCTGTTAGGTAATTTGTTTTCAACTTCTCACAAATGAGTGTACGGCAACCACTAAAGGAAAAGAACTCCAGTCTGATACAATGTTTTTTCTATCATTCAACGAGCAAATATGTTCTGGAATAGTTTTAGGGAGAAGTGTAGAGCAAACAAAAAAACTATTCAATTTAAAAAAAACACACATTGATGAAAGTTGAAAATAAGATTGCTAGATTCTGAATTTCAAGATGTAAAAATCTTAACAGAAGTTAACAAAAAAAAGTCCCATAGAAATCATATTTTCATGAAACTATATGTAATCACTCAATTCAAAAAATATATCACTACTAGTACTGCACGAGGATAAACCAAAAAAGTTGATTCTACTTTCTACCGAGGCACTGAGGGGACTGTCAATAGTATATGTGATTGGATGACTATACATTGACAGGAAGAAATCGGGCCTTATCAAGGGCTCAGAACAATTACTTTGCTAGGATAACAAATAACAATATACCAAAATCACAAGAGAATCACAGAACTGTATGACCATAAAGCAAACAAAGATTAACATAACAAGAATAGACTTTATCACCTGAATAATGTTTAGCATTTTACGAGTTTGCGAGAAGATTAAGACGTTGTGTCCCTCGCTAACAAGATTTTGCTGCAACATTAAGATTTACCATTTGTTAAACAAACAAATACATAGGTGACAACTAAAATGTGGATCATCAAAGAACACTTACGAGCAAGGACATCATAAAAGATAACTTGCACGAGACATCCTGACCAACTTGCAATTCAACGTCATCATCATCATGAGCCATATCTGCAAGGTTCATGGCCATTTTCTCAACCATTCCCATTTCCTGATTATTTAACATCGCATCCATGCCTTCCAAAACACCCTCAGCAGCTTTCTTAGTCAACAACAGCGGATGATCACATATTTTCTTCAATATCTGTTTAAGAATACAAGAAACAGAAACAAACATAAGTGCACCAATGAGTGTACATAAATCCTTTTTCTGATAAATTGAGGATATCAAACAACATGACAATGTGCATCACAAGAACAACACAAGAGAAAGCAATGCACTCTCGCATGAAATATGACATATGATAAGGAGATGGAAAGAACATAAAGGTCTAAACAATGCTGACAACATATAAAAGCAAACAAAATCAGCACAGATAAAAACTTTGAAGGTGATGCTTACCGTGATTGCGGCCAAGGGTGACCCTTGCATTGATGAATGAACTAGTTCACTGTTAAGAAAAGCTTCATATAATTGCCTCTGCATCCAAAAAACAAAAAAGGACTAATATTAAGATGGCAGTTAACCAATAACAAAACCAGAGTTTTGCATCAGTGGAAAATGATCTGTACCTGGCAAGATGTTAATTTCAGCCAGATAATTAGCTCATTCTTCTTAGCAAGCTTTTTATCTTCTCCCGTGCCGCTATCAAGAAACACTTCATTCTTCATGCGTCGCAAAAAGTATGGCTTTATCCGTTCTCTTAATTCCTGTAATAAATGATCATGTACAAAACCAAAAACCACATATTATATAAAAAGTAGAACAGCAGACCTGAAGAAATAATCTGGAAGAATGGGTGGCAGTTAAAGAAATGCAACAAAGGAGGAGGCTCAATGTAAATAGCTTTCCCTCTCATGGAACCAACTAAAAGCCCATTTTTATTAGTTGGTATGGAAACATAATTCCATTGCTTTACAAGTCAAATTGGAGTACACGACTGTACTACTTTGATGATACATGATTGCAGTACCTATAATAAGAAGTATGTCTGTGTCCAAATTGCTGTCTTCTCAATGAAATAATAATAACAAAAAA